>CAUDMG010000533.1:2290000-2330000 GCA_958450375.1 Homarus gammarus
AAGTTACGTTTTCTCATTCAGAGTTAAGGGGGAGGGGGTGGACCTGACCCACGAATTTCTCCAGATCTTGGCCCAGGGCGGAGACGTTGAGGATAATGGTAGGAAATGGGTACTTGGCTTCCTCATTTACTTTTAAAGGAGGAGGCTGGGGAAGAACACTAGGGGGAGGGAGGAGGAGGAGAAGGGGGTGTTAGGGGTCCGTGTAATGGGGGGAGGGGTGAAAGGATCTATTTTAGGAGTTTTCGTAGCCTGTGTGTGTGTGTGTGCTTCTGTCCTTCTGACTGTGTTTCACTCGACAAAATTGCCAGACCCACTATTTTCTCTCTCTCTCTCTCTCTCTCTCTCTCTCTCTCTCTCTCTCTCTCACATATCCACCTCAACGTCTCCGTTTCTCACTTTTCCTCTTATTGATTTCCAGACTTCCTCATTACGGGAGGGAGGAAAAATGGAAATCTCATACGAGTCAAAAAGAACCCAGACCCACCCACCAGCCCACCTAACTACCCACCCACCCACCCGTCCATCCGTCCGTCAGTAAATGGAGGGGGGGGGGGGAAGGGGGCAGTGTGAGACGTGTAATATAATTAGATTTTCAAAGGCTTTCGAGAGACGGAATTTATCGGGAGTTTCCGTCGCCGTTGTCGTCACTGTGACTCCAAAGGTTCCAACAATATTTCTCATACCCGACATACCCGTTATAATCGTTGTTTTGGTGTGAGTATGTGAGATATGCTTTAGGTGGTGGTGGTGTGTGACCAGGTGGAGAGAGAGAGAGAGAGAGATTGACAGATAAAGAGAAGAAAGAGAGAGAGAGAGTAAAATGTAAACCTGTAGGATAAACCCATTGTCCAGTTTACCATAACATAAACCCTGGGGTAAACTCAACGCTGTATACATAAACCCTGGGGTATACTCAACGCTGTACACCCAAGGACCCATGGCCAGGGTTGAGCGGTAAACTTAAAAATTCCTCATATATTTCTCCCCATAAATTTGGTCTCAGGACTCCCATGTGCCCAACTCACCTGAAATTACCTGTGGCACCAAAGTCTTGTGCCTCAGTATTACCTTCCTAAACTCTTTTATAAAAAAAATATTTTTTTTTTTTTTTTTGTGAAAAGTGAGTTATCTTCATCCTGGGGGGGGGGGGGTGGAGGGGACTACTGTAATTATTTTGATGGAGTGTATGTATGTATGTATGTACAGTATATATGTATGAAAGCATGTATGTATGTATATATGTATGAAAGTGTGTATGTGTGTAAGTAAAGCGTTGTTAAAATCTTGTTGGGGTAAATACTGTGTCATGAGTGTGAGGGAGGGAGAGAGGGAAGGAGTAAAGGGAGGGAGGGTGTCATAGGTGAGAGGGAAGGAGGGGGAGGGAGCAATAGCCTGCACCTGACCACAACCAGCCATCTAGTTTGCATAAATCTTACCAACCGCGCCAGACTTTACCTTCCACTCCCCTCTTTATCCTCCTCCTCCTCCTCCTCTTCCTCTTTACCTCCTCCACTTCCTCTTTCATCTCCTCTTCTTCCATTTCTTCTGTTTACCGAGTCATAAAGGACGGCCTATTTCTTGTACCCATGTTGTTTTTGTTATCATGATCATAGTGAAGGTGTCATGGCAGCCAAATATTTTACTATTATTAATATTATTACTTGAGTTTTTTTACCCAATGTTTCTGGCGAGCTGAGGGGGTAGGAGAGAGTAAGGGCGAGAGGGCCGCACATTAAAGAAGGGGAGATGGGAGAAGCGAGGAGGGGAAGGGAGTAAGAGGAGGGAGGGGAGGGCGTGAGGTTGGGAAGGAAGATGAGGAAGGGAACGAAAGGGAGGGAGGGAATATATGAAGTGAGAGGAGGGAGAGATAGGTAAGGAAAGCAGGGAGGAAGGGGGGGGGGGGAGGCATCAGGTGGAAGAGTCAGCAATAGGATGGTGGGACAGCAGCAGGGGGCGGACCTATACCCTCCACTTACCTGACACAAACACACCAATAACCGTGCACCTCCCTTCCTCTTTTCTTCTCTAATTTCCTGTTTCCCTCCGTTCCTCCGATCCTCCATTCTTCCCCCTTCTTTCCTCCCTTTCCTCCTATCTTCTTCATCCATTTTTCTTTTCTCCCTCCCTCCATCCCTTCTTTCCCTCCCTCCCTCCCTCACTCCCTCCCTCCCTTTTTTTCTCTCCCTCTCTTTTTTCTCCCTCCCTCCCTCCCTTCTTTCCCCTTCCCTCCCTTCCTGTTTCCCTCCCTCCAGTAAGAAATGGTCTCTCCTTCTTGTTTTCATTCCACTTGTTCCGCCGTGTTCATCTGTCCTCCTTGTTCCTCTCTCGTTCCACCCCGTCACGCTCGGATAACACGAGGAACACGCTAGGACTCGAGAGAGAGAGAGAGAGAGAGAGCTTCAATAAAGAACTCTGAGGGTTATACTCCACGCTGCGCCTTGAGACAACAGTGACCACTCGACAGTAAAGGAGGGTTGAGGGGGGTAAAGGGGGGGGGGGGATAACCCCTCTTAATGACAACTGAGGAACGGGGCGGGAACGTGACCTACACCCTAAGGACTCTGTGACGTCGTAAAACTGTAGGATGACTGTTGGAGGATGACTGGTCGAGGATGCCTACTAAAGAACCATTGGTGGAGTGTGACCCTTTAGGAACGTCTCAGTGATCCTCCAACACACCACCAGCTGGAGTATCAACTCCACTCCGCCCTCCAACAGGTCACACTTGTTGTCAGGAGAAGTTTCAGAAGTTGTGACAGTGATGGGTGGGAGGGAGGGACGGGGTGTGGGTGTAGAGAGAGAGGGGTGTGTGGGTGTAGAGAGGGCGGGCATCACCCCCATTGTGTGTATGGTTAAGAGGGTTACACATACACACACACACACACACACACACAACCTTCTCATGCTTCTCCACGTCACCTCTCGCACACTAACTCACACATACACTCTCAGATCCACCTTTCTACGTCGCCTTTCACACCCTAGACACACATACAATCTCTCCAGCCACTCACCTACCCCCCCCCCCCCACCCTCTCTCTCTCTCTCTCTCTCTGGATTGGTTTTCAATATCGTCCGGAAACCAATTCCCTTTGGCTCTTTGCATGACTTTTTGAAACATTCTTCTGGAGTTTTATCAACGCCCAGGAGAGGTCGCTTTCCTTCACCCTTAATGATTCACGATGGAGGGGGGGGGGGGAGGAAGAACAAGAGGAGGGGGAGACAGGAGGAAATGAGAATACGAGAAGAGAGAGAAAAAAAACACTATTGATAAAGTATTAAACAAGAAACATTTTATATAGTGGGATAAAAACAGCACATTTATCTGAAGTAAACAATTGACAAAAAACCAAAACAGTCTTACTTGGGGTGAGAGAGTCAACAAGAGATGACGTAACGCCTGAGTACAGATAGTGGTGAGGTGAGGTGAATCTTGACACTGGTGGAGGTTTAAAAATTTAGTGGAAATTAAATGATAAAAGTGACCGATGTTAGTTAGAAGAAATAGTGGGATATTACCTGGGAAAAACACCGACTTATTGTTCCTTTTGATGTTTACGCGGAGTGTGGGGGGGTATGGCGTGTGTGTGTGTGTGTGTATTTTGGTTGAATCAGTCCCTTGTGGTGTGGTTAGGTTGACTCGGTGGTGTGGTGGACGACAGCAACCTTGAGCTACGGATATTACCTCTCACACCATCACGACCCTGCTGCCTCCTCCTCTTCCTCTTCCTCCTCCGCGACCCTGCTGCCTCTTCCTCCTCATTTATGGCCCTGCCCCCCCCCCCCCACCTCTTGTATCTCCCCACTCCTCTATCACCACTCATTTTATACCTCTCCTCCCATCCTTCCCTCTCCATTGTCACCACCACACCCCTCAAACCTCTCACTGGGTCTGTCACCTCGCCCTTGGTTCCTCCTGTCCGTGTGAGAATGAGGCTGGGTGTCCTTGGGGGGATGGGGAGGGGTTCTGGGGAGCTAAGATTATGTCTTCCTTCACACACACCAGTAAACCTCAACTGTGTGTGTGTGTTTGTATAGTTTAACAGGTGATATATTTCTTAATACCTCTCTCTCTCTCTCTCTTCACCTGAGGTTATGTGAGGACCCGTGACTGTTATATAATATTTGAAAAAAAAATCCAGTTGTTCCAGTAGTGAGCGGCCAAGGTCATAAATCATGACGTTTTGAATACAAACTGGCTATTGGGGTTGTTTAGAGGACACATCCAAGCCATTATTTCCTGATGCATGGCCATTTAAATCCATAGGAAATTGAAGCTTTTCCTGAGAGCCACATTTATTTAAGTTCCCATTAATATATAGTGACTTGTATCGCTTTTCTGTGTTCATAATTTTGTCAGTATTGTAAGTGATTGTAATTTTCTGCTCAGCGTATGAATTTTCTGTTTATATTCGAGTTAATAAAAAAGCAACTTTGGAATTGTTCACTCAAAATTATACTTTAGAACTTCATTAATCAGTATTGGGTGATATTATTAGTTTTAAAAGTTTGTTAAAGGTGAGTTAATTAGTGATCAGCGATCGGTGAGGTGGACCTCGGGAAGTGTGTGTCAGGTGTGTTGTTTTTCTCACCTGGTCAGTTTATGTGATGGTTTAATGGAGTGTTTAGGTTTGTTTTGATTTTGCTGGTGATTTTGATTGAGCTTTTCTCTTTTCCTTCTTATCTTCATTTTCCCTTTCTCCTTTCCTTCCTTCCTCCACTTCCCCTCCTTTCCCCACTTCACTTCCTTCCTCCACCCACCACCTCCCTCCACCCCCACCTCCTTCCTCCTCCACCCAGGCGTGCAAATTTGGGCAAATATCTCGTGAAATGTTTTGTTGATTGAATAGGCGAAGCGCTGTAGGTGAAAGAACTTTGTGATTTGTGTTATGTCCCGCCGCTCAGGTAGGTGGGTGGGTGGGGGCATTATGTTGTTACTCTTGTCTCTCCATCTATCTGTTGCAGTGTGGCAGTGTTAGTAGTGTGTGTTAGGATGACAGTGTGAATAAAAGTACATTAGAGCGAATCAGATTGCGTTAGTGTGACAGTGAATCAGAATGCGTTCGAGTGACAAAATGATGAATTAATGTGCGTTAGTGTGATCAAGTGTGTTCCCGCGGACTTTGTGTTCACGTGGGTGGGTGGGGGCGGGGTGGGGGGGGGGTGGATAAATGTGTTAACCCGCCAACTTGTTATTCCCGTCCGCGAAACTTATTGGCGTTGCGGGGGAACTAGACCTCGCCAAATGGACATGTTTATTGCTCTCTGCAGTGCTCTTAGTCTGGGCGGGTAATTGCTGAGAGATTATTGGGTGAGAGGTGAGAGATTAGTTGGCTAAGAAATTCCTGGCATTGGTAGGATACGAAGAAATGAAACATGAATTTATTGTGTGAGAGAGAGGTGGGGAAGGGGGGGGGGGGCAGCAGGGTAGGGGCATATTGAGTAACGACCCGAATTGTATCAGAAGCGTGACGGTCTCCCCAACATTCTCTCTCTCTGTTTGTCTGGGACCACATGGACTCAATTTGTCTTGACACACTTGGAGTTATATAATTTGTTTTATTTTCTTCACCTTGGGACGGCCACTTTGTCTTCACCAGGTCAACAAACCCATTTCATCAGTGGTGTACCAGAGATAAATTTCTTCGTTATTTATATCGTCGGCTGATGATGATGGTTGACAGAGACACACAGACACGTACAGAGAGAGTCAGAGACAGACAGAAAAACAGACACACAAGGATGAAAACAGACACAGACAGACAATGAGAGAGTGAGTCCAGCATCCATCACCTTTGTCAGAGTTTCTGTTTTAAGATTCTTTCTCAACCAAAAGATTAATAAACTTGACCCCTCTTCTGCCCCCCCCCCCAAGGATGAAGAGGTGGTTGTGTCCCCAGTGTGTGTGGGAGGGAGGTAATCTTAGCTCATCTTAGGTAACTTTTGCTTACCACAACTTCTGTACATTATTATACCTCCTAAGCTTTTGTTTATGATGTGGCTCTCTCCCCTCCTGGACACACACACACTCCCTGCTCTTAATCCTGATACTCTCCCTGTACAGTGAGTTAGTTTAGGTTCCATTAGGTTAGATTAAATTGCATTAGATTGTTAGTCCAGGTAAAGAAAGGTTAGGTTAGGTTATCATGACAAAATAATATGTTAACCTTAATATATATTTTGGGTAAAATTTGTTGTAGAATCTTTTATATAAAATGTCCCGAGTTTAATTAAAATTCATTCCAGTAATATTGGTTAATCGCTCCACCTGCACCAGCCTCAGTACGTCATGTATTATAACACCAGTTTGAGCTTTTTCCATCAGTACAGTTTTTTCTACCACTCTTGTCCCGGGTGAGGGCCTCGTGCACTGTGCTGGGGTGCCACGGAGGGTGAGGGCCTCGTGCACTGTGCTGGGGTGCCACGGAGGGTGAGGGCCTCGTGCACTGTGCTGGGGTGCCACAGAGGGTGAGGGCCTCGTGCACTGTGCTGGGGTGCCACGGAGGGTGAGGGCCTCGTGCACGGTGCTGGGGTGCCACGGAGGGGGAGGGCCTCGAGCACGGTGCTGGGGTCCCACTCGGGGGGAGGTCCTCGTGCACGGTGCTTGGGTGCCACTCGGGGTGAGGGCCTCGTGCACTGTGCTGGGTTGCCATGAGAAGGTGACCCCTACCCTGCCAATGTGACGTGGTGGCACCAAGAGTAAAAGACAGAACTTTTAACAAAATTCACATTATGCCAATTGTTTTTATCGTCTAGCCAATTTTAGTAATTTTTCATATTGTCGATCTGCTTTCCTTCATTGTATTCTCACCTCTCATCATACGTTTGATTTCCAACAATTATTAAGAGTCAGTATTTTTCTCTTTCCATCATTTTTTCACCAGTGTGTTCCAATATTTCTCAATTCAAGTGGCATCAGATTTTCTGTTCAGGTTAAAAAAATAATCTCGTAAAAGAACTATAATGAAGATGAATTTTTTGGGTACCATTAGAGCTCTGAATTATTATGGTTAATGACTGGTGTAAGGAATATATAGTGTGCCGGTATCTGTCCGCAGTCTTTTGGTGGGGTTAAGTGTGGCAGGAGAGAGTATTGGTGGTGCGAGCGTCTTCATGGGGTTAAGTTATCAGGAGTGTCATGGCGGGGTTAAGTGTACCTGGAGTGTGTCTTAGTGGAATCACGGAGACCTCAATTGTTCTGGGCGTTACAGGTACGGCTTCCTAGGACCAGAGAGGACAAGGCGAAGGACACAGGCGGCGGCCTCCTTCAGGTTAAGGTGAGATATATATTTTTTCTATATTCTGGCATGATGGTTTTATACATATTTTATGTAGTTAACTATAAAACGCGTCCATGGTCATCATCAATGTAGACGATGCAGTAAATAATTGTGTAGGGTTAAAATAATAGCTATAGGAGTTAAGGTTAGGCGAGGGAGGAGCGATTTGGTCAAGTTAGGTTCGGTTAAATAAAGTTAAGATTGTTTAAATAAGCTTTGTAATATGCAGTTACCAATTCATTCCTACTCTACAGGAAAGTGCAGCTTACAGACTCCACAGCACCAAGGATAGAAGGTACGTGAACAATTTAAGTCATATTTAAGAAATCCATCTATTTTTATTCAAGGCCATAATTTTATACTCTGCCTATAATGTTCTATTGCGATTCAGGTTTGTGCGGCTGATGGATGGTCGAGGTGTGCCCCCTGTATGCGGTGGCCTCTATGCTGCTAAGTGTTGGTTAATATCATGCACGTTTTAAGTATGTATGCATTGTTACAGTAGATATACGTGGTGTGTTATGGGTAGTGAATGGTATATACTGAAAGTCGTTCGCCCCTTGTGAGCATGCATGAATTTGCGGCGAATTTCCCGACTTGGGTCCAAGGATTCACAACCGTAACAAAGTTACCTTCTCACCGAGGTTCAAAATATTTACAGAACAAGCATAGGACCCGAACAGATAACCCTCTCCTCAGGTGAAAGTAAATGGGGAATAAAATTATGTTCATTTATTTACTACAAAATACAAAGAAATATAACACTATACACAAAACAACACAAAATAATCACCTAAACTCTAACCAAACCTACGTACAAATTTAACCTTTTACATCATACGGAAATAGAAACTCTATAAAGAGGAAAGTGGGAACGTAAAATTCTACTGAAGGTCCGTGATAGAGGAAGTCCAGCCGTCCTGGTCCTCGTGATAGCTGGGGAAAAGCAAGTACACCAGTCAGGGCAGTAGCGGAAGGTGTACTACCTGCACTCGGGAAGGAGAACTCTTTTCATCTCCAAAATATTGGAAGCATAATGTGTTCTTATGGTAGACCCTGCTGCCATATGGCATCACGAAAATTTTGACTCAAGTCCCAGGTCGCTGATCTGACTTTCTGTCTCATTTACGCACAATTGCAGGTTCTCAAGCGTTTCTCTTACATGGACAACACAACATACATAATGTACAGTATATCACATTTCTCACATTTTTTTCGTTTTTTATTTAGTTATATTTTCGCCCCCCAAGCCCTGATGTGGGCCAGTGACCTGTGCCCGGGTGGGCTAATCCCCGTAAAAAAAAGTGGTTTAGGTAGGAGAGGAAACCGAGTGGGCAAAAATAGTCCGTCAGGGATCACCATCCTAGATGGCGTGGACAAGTCCGTTGACGGAGCAGTTACCAGGCGAAGTGCCGATTAGGGTAGTAACTACGGCCCGATGAAGGTAGGGAAAAATTTGTCTAAAGCGACGATCTCCAGGGTTGCCTGGAGGCAAGGCGACATTAGGTCTTCCGTATCGGCTTGAAAACAACAAGGGTCTGTAGTTAGTTCCGTCCCGGATTCGTGAACATGATGTATTTTGACAGCCGATTTGACAATGGCAACTGGTGTAGTCTTCCTCCGATTGCCTGTGAACATATAGATTCATTAGATTGACATGAACAAGCCTAACGTCTTTACGGCGATCAGGGGTATTCACAATGCAATTCAAAAGTTTCAGAGACTCCACACACGGACCTGTAAATATACTTCTCAAAGAATGACCCGGAAAAGGAAGACAAGGCCCCCAACCTTCTCACCCGGGGAAAGGGACCAGGGTGTAGTGTTTGGACGCCGGTAGCATTTCAGCTGTGTGGACGATAGAGGTTACCTTTAGCTAGTTTTCTAACTTGGTTCTTAACTCAAGATATCGGGCAACTGAAGGGCTTCCAACATGTCAGGCGGACGAATTGAATTCATCTTCTACTTTCAAGGGGCCTCTAATCTGACGGCCGTATAATAACTCAATAGGACAGTGGCCTAGAGACTCGAGGACACTCACATTTAGCAAAGAGGAGATAGTGTAGTTGTTCATCCCATTCAGTTTCATAGCAATACTTTATAAGCATAAATTTTAACGTTTGGTGGAAAAGTCATAATCCTGGACTCATTACTTCACAATTGTCAGACCACATTGATGAAAATGAGGAATGGGGAGGGGGGGGGGGGATTACGGCGTAAACAAGACCCGGAATACCCCCTTAATCTGTACAAGTACTGCACACTATACATAAAAAACCACTAACTGCACTCCGTAACACCAAAATATAATAGGTAGTTAATTAAGTTACCAAGATGACCTAGTGCGTTTGAGAACATTAATCTGTCGGGAAAAATAATCCCGAGTGAATGGCTCGTCTGTTTAATAAAGGATCCTGGAAAAGTCGCCACTTGTTACAGGTAGCGAATGGTAAATACTGACCAAGTCGCCCCTTGTTGTGAGCATGTATGAATACGAGGCGAATATCCTGACTTGGGTCCAATGATTCACAACCGTAACAAAGTTACCTGCTCACGGAGGTTCAAAACACTTACAGAACAAGCATAGAACCCGAACAGATAACCCCCTCCTCAGGTGAAAGTAAAGAATAAAGTTATGAACATTGAACTTACTACAACAAAATACAAAGAAATAAAACACGGTGCACATAGTATAATAAGAACCTAACTCCTGAACACAAAAACCACCGACACCCTAACGAAACCTACTGTACGTACAAACCATAACATACGGAATGGAAACAATGGACGAGAATGGGAACGTAGAAGACAACTTAAGGTCTGATGGTCCCCCGTGATAACATAGGAGATCCAGCCGCCAAGTGCTCGTGATATCTAGGGAAAAAAATCAAGGAGTACTGCAGATACTGTATACCAGAAAAATAAACCAACCTTGGAAATAGAAGTAACCAGCCAGGGCAATAGCTGAAAGTGAACTACCTGCACCCGGGCAGGCGAAGCAACTGAGTACCGTGGTCTAGGTAGGTGGTGAAACTAAAAGTATGGGCAAAATAGTGACGAATCACCCTCCTAGATGGCGTGGACAGGCTGGTTGACGGGGCGGTTATCAGGCGAAGTACCCATTAGTGACGAGACAACTGCCCGATTAAGAACAGGTCGTAACAGAGGCTCACACTTCACTCTGCTCTTGTAATCATTCTAACATAGGGAAGGTCTCTAGAAGCAAGGCATCATAGGTAAATAGATAATTACTTCTCATGTATGAACAACGACAGCATCACATCCAAACTAGGCCACTCATCACTATATACAGTACATATTTAACTACAATATATTTAAATTTATTGTTACTTATTTTAGATTATATCTTTTAAGTGGAGGTGAATCAGGCATGTTTTTATGGACGGTTTTGAAATGTATTACTGTACTAGAAATTTGATAGTACAGTTAATTTTTAGATCATAATTTGCATACCTTTTTCCTTGAATGAATTGAGAAGTAGATTGGTTGGCAGCCACTAACAACCATCCTACTCTTACAGTGACACGCTGCTGGTCCACGTGTCTGGGGGTGACTGGTTGTGTTTAAGAACCTGAGGAAGTTAATAATTCGTGGAAAAGTTTCGTCGTTGCTTCGAAAATGAAACAGTAAGTGAACAATTGTTAAGTTTACGGGCAGTACAGTAACTGGTAGAGTATGACAACCTTGCTCTGGGTCACACCTCAAGCTAACAGGGCGAGGTAGTTTATAGGTTAAGGCTTGCAGCTTCTGTCCAAACTGAATTGGCATTAGTCACTGGTGGTAATTAAAATCATTGCCATCCGAAATTTCGCCCACTATTATGAGAGAATTTATTATTTTTCCCACCAAGCTTACATGGAAATATACTTTTTTACTAACTCCTTCTTAGGAACCAGTGATGAAAATTGGCGAAAAGAATATTACACTATATACAGTACACCTGTTCGTCCATTATAGGGAAAAGTGGAGTATGGGCTTGTATACACACACACTGCGACGCACTTGACCAATAAGGGTTAGGGTTATTGTGTGTGCAGGAGGAGCAATATGTAGGAGGAAGGTGTGGGGTGAGGGGGTAGGGGGATCTTATAACACCATCCTCCCCCCCTCCTCCCCTCCACCCTTCCCTCTCTACCCCGGGACTTCCACCAATAATTCGGTCACCACAACCAACTTGGTGGCGGGGGATATAACCCTCTCACCACCTCCTCGCTACATGATGAACTTGCTGCACACTCCTCCTCCTTCTCCTCCTTAGCCTCAAGATAACCCCCATCCCCACTGCTGCATTGCAAATTCCGGGCGAGTCATCAATTTGCATGCCTTACTAATATGATTTTGATGCAATTTCCGCGTGAAGGTGGCGTGTTCGTTTTTTTTTATATTGTCGTAAGTCTGGGCATTACCGCGATATTTTCCTCCAGATACAAAGGAAATGTTCCGGGAAATGTCACAACGATGCTGTTACTATGGAAATGTCATTCGATTAAACAATTTGCATGTGTCGTGGATTGTGATGGGAGACTGCGCGTGTATGATAATTGTGAGTGATTTAGGTTATGAGGTTAGGTTAGGCTTCTGATAGGAGACTGCGTACTGTATACGATAATTTCGAGAACGGTGACTTAAACCTCTTGAATACGGTGATTTAACCCTTGAGTATGATGACTTAAACCCTTGGGTACGATGACTTAACCTCATAATTACGATGACTTAACCCATTGTGTACGATCACTTAACCCCTTGAGTACGATGAATTAACTATGATTACGACGACTTAACCCCTTGCATCAGTGGTGGTCGAGAGAATGTCAAGATGGCTGACACGTCACCAACTTGCATGGCAAATTTCATGAGATTATGTAATTTGCATGACTTGTTGGCGGACGTTCGATGGTACAAATAAACATGTTACCAATCTGACTGTACCTTAGTGCCAGGCTTGTGTAGTGCCAGGCTTTGTTATATAGCCAGTGATATCTTGGATCTATCTATCTATCTATCTATCAGGGTCGTGTATGATGGAGGAATGACATATTGGTCAAGGGAGGAATTGCAGTTCCCTTGAGAGCGTCCTGAGAGTCCTGTCGAGTGTTTCCTATCAATTGGTCCTGTCGTCTCGGGTGTCCTTCTGGGGAACGGTGGAGTGAGTGAGGTCTTTGCTCCTTTTCTGCCCTCTGACCCCCCCCCCCCCCCTGCCCCTCCTCTTCTTCCGAGCCTCTCTCTCTCTTACTCTTCCTATCCCTTCTCCTCCTCCTTCTCTACATCTCTCTCTTGTCTTCTCTTTTCTTGAAGGCAAAACAGAGCTCCTCCTCCTGAGAGTGGGGACAGTGAGACGCAGTCCTTAAGAAAGTTGGTATTTGCCATAGACCAGACTAATGTTGACACTGCCCTCCTCCTCCTCTTCTCTAACGTCACTTGATCTGTCTCCAACACTAAGATTCTTGAGGCAGTTTTTTATTTGTTTTTCTGTTTGAGAGGAAGAGAGAGAGAGAGAGAAATACTGTATGCTGGGGGTGCTAATCTTCAGGTGATCCAATAAATGATGTCTGACTGTCTATGTTTTAGTGTACAGGGATTGAAGCTTCTGTATAAAATAAATTAAAATAATATCGACTCTCTTGTTCCTCATTGATGTTGGCTCTCGCAATAATGTACACACACACACACACACACACACACACATTTCCTCTGTCTTCAACAAAGTTTGCGGTGGCCACAGCTCGGTGATCGTGACGTGACTGCAGACTGTCTGTTACACCAGTCATTTGACCCCTGACCCCCTGGTGATACAAAGACTCACACTTACTATTGTTAACTCACCACACTAAAACCTTTCACCTCTGACCTTTTGTGAACCGCTGGGATTATTTTTTATTGTTAACCTGTGAGTACTTAACCAGACCTAGCTTAACCTAACCTAACCTTATCTATCATGGTGTAGAAATAATTAGTAGTGCACAAGGTAGAGGGACTGACCTTATTACAGCAGTAGAGTGGTCAGCGAGGTGTGTAAGGGTGGGGGGGTGAGTGTGGTCGCGCCCTAAGACAGGTTCCTCACCGTCAGCCAATCTTTATAGGGGTGGTATTCTCCTCCTTCGTCTGGAACCGTCAGGAGGGGAGAAGGAGGGAGTGTGAGAGTGAAGGTGCTGGTCGACCTAATGGGTATGACCAGTGAGGGGAGAGAGAGAAGCCTTACCTTATATATTGGATGTGTGTGTGTGTGTGTGTGTGTGTGTGTGTGTGTGTAGTCTACCTGATCGACTACGCCTGAGGGCTGACGCCATTGACCACACTGGGGCTGACACCATCGACCACACCCTGGGGCTGACAGCATCGACCACACCCAGGTTCTTTCTCACGTTAGCTGTTGTCTCCATGAGGACGATGACCTAGTTCCTTAAGTTTGATGACGTGGCCCCTTGGAGCCTTTGAGTAGTGGTCTCTCAGTCGTCATTGTGGTCATCTGGGGTCACGTTTGGTCACCTGGGAACCATTGGCGTCCACTTGTGACATCTGGGGGTCACTTTAGGTCACCTTGTGTCACCTTGGATCACCTGGGAGAGGGCAGTTTATGAGTCATACCGCCTTGTTCCTCACTGACGTCACCACTATACTGTTATCACACATCTCAAAGATTCTGAAAAAAATCGTATGATACTTTTTTTTCCCACGTAACTAAATAAAAAGACTGTAAAGTCTATCTGCAATTTCAGCGCCATTTTCGAACGTCTTCTTTACGTTAGGTGAATTGGATGCTTGTTTAAAGGCCTTCAATTAAGGGGGGAGGGGTCAAATTTTAACGTAGGAAGTTTTGGGGAGATGGTTTGGGGGGTGAGGAGGGAGGTGGGGGTAGGATATTGCCTGAGCGGCTGTGTGTTTACGACGCCTCCGTGATGTGCGGGTCATAACGCCAGTCAGCAGCTACCCCGTGTGTGGCACCTCCCCCTGATCCTCCTCCTCCTTCTTCTTTTTCTTTTTCTTCCTCCCCCTCTTTCGTTTTCTCCTACACTTCCTCCCCTTCCTTCTTTTTCCTCTTCCGTTCTTTCTTTCCTCCTCCTTCCTCTTCTTTCTCCTTTGTTTTTTTCTCCTAACCCTCCTCCTCCTCATCCTCCTCCAAATACTCTTCTTCTTCCTACATCTTCTCCTTTTTCCCTTTTTCTTCCTGCTCCTGCTCTTCCTCGCCATCATGTTTCTTGACCCTGGACGGTGTGATGATGGTCGCGTCACCCTAAACTTGGCCTAAGGTTAAACCCTGAACGTGTTTCTGTGTTATGTTTGGTCCTTAAGTCGTGGACGTGTTTTCTGCTTCATTGTTTCGACCTCAGACTTGTCTTTTGTGAAAACGTTTTGACCTGTAGAACGTTTTGACCTACTATAGAACGTTTTGACCTACTGTAGAACGTTTTGACCTACTGTAGAACGTTTTGACCAACTATAGAACGTTTTGACCTACTGTAGAACGTTTTGACCTACTATAGAACGTTTTGACCTACTGTAGAACGTTTTGACCTACTGTAGAACGTTTTGACCTACTATAGAACGTTTTGACCTACTTTAGAACGTTTTGACCTACTGTAGAACGTTTTGACCTACTGTAGAACGTTTTGACCTACTGTAGAACGTTTTGACCTACTGTAGAACGTTTTGACCTACTTTAGAACGTTTTGACCTACTGTAGAACGTTTTGACCTACTGTAGAACGTTTTGACCTACTGTAGAACGTTTTGACCTACTGTAGAACGTTTTGACCTACTGTAGAACGTTTTGACCTACTGTAGAACGTTTTGACCTACTGTAGAACGTTTTGACCTACTGTAGAACGTTTTGACCTGCTGTAGAAAGTTTATGAGTGAAGATGTTTTGACCTTTATGGCCTCTTGGATGGATGGTTATTGATGATGAGGGACGGAGGTTAGAGGTCAAGAGGTCAAACGAAAGAAGTAAGAAAGAAAGAAAGAAAGAAAGAAAGGAAGGAGAGTGCAGCAGGAAGATGAGAAGGAGGAAAGAAGTGGAAGTTACTGAAGGGAAGAAAATATAAAAGAGGGAAGGGGAGAGAGAGAGGGGAGAAGTGAGGGAATGAGAGGAAAAAATGACCTGGGAAAGACTGAAAGGAGAGAGAATGAGGGAGAGAATTAATAGTGAAGATAGAAGAGAAAAATGAAGGAGAAGGGAAACAACAGAAAAAAACTGATGAGATTGGTGGAAGATGGAATAAAGGGGAGGAAGAAGACGAAGAAATATTAAGATGAAAGAGAAGATAAAAAAAAATTGAAATAAGACTGAAATTACGAAGGGAGTGAAGCATTAAACACAGGAGGAACAAGATGATGGGAAGAAAGAGGGAGAGTAGGGAGAATATTATGCTGGGGGAGAATAAAGTGAGGGAGAAGAATGAGGCAGGGAGAAGTGAGAGGCTTGATAACATGTATTGGTAATATTGGTGAGGGTGGCTGTGGTCACCAGTATATTGGTGTGGTGATATTGGTGTAGAGCAGACGGTGAGGTGGGGGGGGGTGGGGGGCGAGGAGATTAATGGGGTGGGAAGGAAGTGAGAGGGGTGGAGGAAGGGTAAGAGGGGTGGGAAGGAAGTGAGGGGAGGTAAATGGGGAGGGAGGGGTTTGTCTAGGCTGGTCACCGATGTAGTTTATACTTTGTGTGTGGTGTGTTGTGTGTACTGTATAATAGCGGTTCACCTTGTTTTATATTGGTTTATCTTGTGTGTGTTGGTTTATTGTGTGTATTAGTGGTTTACCAAGAGAGAGGGGGCTGTACTTGTATGAGAGAGAGAGAGAGAGAGCTGGCTTCCTCATCAGCACTAACCACAGGACACCAAAAGCCAGGCTGGGAGCGACTCATTAAGATAATGGTGTGAAAATATTGTTGGGTGGGTGAGGGACACAGGGAAGAGGAGTAACTGGGGGTAAATAGGAAGAGTGAGAGAAGACCGGGAAGAAAATAGCAAAGATGATGATGATAATAATGACAAAAATAAGAATAATTTTTGCTATGTTTAACATTATTATTATTATTATTATTATTATTATTATTATTATTATTATTATTATTATTATTATTGGTGGCTTCCTGGTCAGGTGGTTAGTCTAGGTTAAAGCAGGTTAGGTTAGGTTAATCTAGAGTGAGTCCAGCTGGGGTAACCTAAGCTTCACGTGATCCCAATAATTTGATCCTGTTAAAGTATTCTTGACCAGTATTACCCACCTAAGCTTTTATCTTAATTGACTGCAGACAGCCTCACTGTGTGTGTGTGTGTATTTGCATGTATGTGAGGCGTGTGTACGCATGTGTATGTGCGTGTACGTATGTGTTTAATTCCAATACCATCCTAGCTGGAAAACCTCCACTGTTTAGCTTGGAGTAATTAATATATAGCTGTGTACAGAGTGTCTTTGTGGAATCTGTCACAATGGGGCAGCTCAATCAAAGATCAAACTCAGACTCGAGAGAATATCGTCATGTTTTACTCACCCAAGTTGATGGAGTGTTACTGTGGAGTAGTACTTGACCTCATGAATGCTTTGTGGAGTTTTATTTCATTTTTTTTTTGTTGAGATTAATGATACAACTCGAGTGTTCTCTTTGTGTTTGGTCGTCAGAGGTCAGAGGTCATTGTTTAAGGTCAGGGTTACATCATGCGACTCCCCTGCGTGTGTCTATATGTGAGGTTGTCCCATCGTGTGTCATAAAGGGATATAGTTCAGGTCACTATAGACACCTGTGGAGGTATTTGCTGTTTATGACCATTTTGTCTATCATTTTGACTACTATGAAAATGTCTCATATTCTCAAAATGTCTACTGTCAGTTAATGAAGACTTAACCTTTGTGTGTGTGTGTGTGTGTGTGTGTTATTCCTGATCTGTTTACAAATGCAGTTTACACCGTGTCTGGCTCAGCTGGCGTGTAAATAATGTTATTCAACATTGTGGCAGATTGTAACCCCCCCCCCCCCTGTCTGTACACCAACCAAGCAACATGGTGAGATTTCCTGAGTGTGTGTGTGTGTGTGTGTGTGTGTGTGTGTGTGTGTGTGTGTGTGTGAGGGTATGTATGTATGTATGACTACCACCTGGAGCATCTCTTACTCCCGGGGTTGTGATAGGCACAATACCGGGCTAAAAAGTTCCCTGCCCTTGGGGGAATAAACCTCAATTTTCCCCAGATTCAGCAGACACACAATGACAATCTGATTCTTCGATTGCCACCATTCATAAGATTCACGGCCTGGGAGATCCGCAGATACAGTGGGTATGAGTCGGTGGTTTGCGGGTACAGGAGGTGGGGGCTGAGATATCCGTGAGTCAAGAGGGTCGGGGACTGGGATATCCGTGAGTCAAGAGGGTCGGGGACTGGGATATCCGTGAGTCAAGAGGGTCGGGGACTGGGATATCCGTGAGTCAAGAGGGTCGGGGACTGGGATATCCGTGAGTCAAGAGAGTCGGGGACTGGGATATCCGTGAGTCAAGAGGGTCGGGGACTGAGATATCCGTGAGTCAAGAGGGTCGGGGACTGGGATATCCGTGAGTCAAGAGGGTCGGGGACTGGGATATCCGTGAGTCAAGAGGGTCGGGGACTGGGATATCCGTGAGTCAAGAGGGTCGGGGACTGAGATATCCGTGAGTCAAGAGGGTCGGGGGCTGAGATATCCGTGAGTCAAGAGGGTCGTGGACTGGGATATCCGTGAGTCAAGAGGGTCGGGGACTGGGATATCCGTGAGTCAAGAGGGTCGGGGACTGGGATATCCGTGAGTCAAGAGGGTCGGGGACTGGGATATCCGTGAGTCAAGAGGGTCGGGGACTGGGATATCCGTGAGTCAAGAGGGTCGGGGACTGGGATAAGGTTAGGTTAGGTTAGTATAGATTAGGTCACCGCGCTGAGGGACCCAAATATTAGTTACATTTAAATACATAAAGATTTTGAGCTTATAATTTATTTATGGCTTTTGGTAAATTATTATTAATACGGTATTATTGTTATTATCGCATCATGATTTTTATTATTATTCTTGAAATTTTATTATTGATTAGATAATTACTTTGAAAGATGTGTTTGTTTGTCATGGATTTGATCTGGTAATTGAATAATATACAGTAATGGGTTAATTAGTGTTGATTGTGGAGTTGGTTAGGTGAAGGTGTTTGTTAGGAGAGGTGAGGTAATGGATGAAAATTATTTATTTAAAACACACAACACACCGGCTGTACCAGTGTGCGTCTTACCGGCTGTACCAGTGTGCGTCTTACCGGCTGTACCAGTGTGCGTCTTACCGGCTGTACCAGTGTGCGTCTTACCGGCTGTACCAGTGTGCGTCTTACCGGCTGTACCAGTGTGCGTCTTACCGGCTGTACCAGTGTGCGTCTTACCGGCAGTACCAGTGTGCGTCTTACCGGCTGTACCAGTGTGCCTCTTACCGGCTGTACCAGTGTGCGTCTTACCGGCTGTACCAGTGTGCGTCTTACCGGCAGTACCAGTGTGCGTCTTACCGGCTGTACCAGTGTGCCTCTTACCGGCTGTACCAGTGTGCGTCTTACCGGCTGTACCAGTGTGCCTCTTACCGGCTGTACCAGTGTGCGTCTTACCGGCTGTACCAGTGTGCGTCTTACCGGCTGTACCAGTGTGCGTCTTTCGCCATAGTCACGTAAATTCAGAGCATAACTGAGGATGCAAAATAACTTGGCCTGAGGCAGTATAGTGTTGGACTGGGGGAAGGTATTGATTATAGCGCTTAAGAAGATGGAGAGAGAGACTAACAGCACTACAGTATACTATACAGGCAAGATTCAGTTGTTTTCTCGGTTTTAAAACAAAATTCCAGCTATTGTTTTAGGCGAGTTAAGACAACAGGAGATTGTGGACTGAATAATGCTGTGTGTGTGTCCTTATCTCTCTTCCTGTGTCTGTCAGCTTGTGTCTCTTTTCACATTTTTCTCTTTTTTTGTGTATGTGACACACACACACACACACACACACACACACACACACACACACACACACACACACACACACACACACGTAATCCTGCCTCTCCGCACCGCATGTCACCATCACACAACAGAACTCACTGTAACGATGGAATTGCGTTTGTGAACAAAATCTAAAACTGTATTTAGTAAACACATGAAAAATAGTTTTAAATAATTATTATTGTTCTTTTTTGTGGGGATGAAAATGCTTTGAAATATTTTTGAGTAAAATTCGTTTAGGAAATCTGGCGGCCCCTTTGAGGTATGCAGAGACCAGGAGCATTTACTGTTTGGGGGAATTTGATTTGTACCTGATTTTCGTTTTGTGAAGCGAGAAGGTGGGGGGGGGGGGATGAACTAGTTTAGATATTAATTAATGAAATATAGACATGCATGTACAGTATACAGGTACACACACTGATACATACACGCTGGTATACATATGCAGGTGTACACACGTTCACTGGACACACACACACTTCAATACAGACAGACAACAGGCGTGAGAATTAGGTCAGTCATTACCCAGGAGTTATCCAACTTCGCCTCGCTCGAAAAATTCAAAAAACAATTTGCATTTTAGCATTTTTTCCCCAGAACGCAGGTGAGAGCGCTCTTTGTAGGGGGGGGGGGTGAGCGAGTGAGTGAGTGAGTTAGTTAGTTAGTTAGTTAGTTAGTTAGTTAGTTAATTAATTAATTAATTAAGCGCTCTCTAATGCTCATGGATATAGTATTTTTTGCTTGTAAATTAATATTACGGAATTTATGGCTACAGAATTATTGTATTACGATATTGATCAGAATTTATTGTTATTATTATTGTTGTTTTATAATTATTATTATTATTATTATTATTATTATTATAGTAAGTTAAATTCTGACTTTTATGGAATTTAATGAATAGTTTGTTTTTTTGTTTTAATTCCGTATTGAGGTTTTTTCTGGTGTGTGTTTTAGGTTTACGTCAAGTCCTGGCTGGTGAGGGTTTTATTATGTGACGTGTTGGGTTTTTATTATTTGTTTTCTCTTTGTTTCAATTAATTTTATCGTGTTTTTTCTTTTCTTTTTAATTCTGATGTTTATTGAGTTTTTGTTTGTTTACTGTAGAGTTTTAGTTTGGAGAGAGAGAGAGAGAGGGGACAATAGAGAGAGCGAGCGAGCAAAACAAACCCTCGCTAATTAGATGCAGTCTCACACCTTCAATTATCTGCAACACTTACCCTCAGATTATTTTAGAACCATGAATTAATTGTATGCGTCCTCACATCACCAGGGGGGGGAGGGGGGGATATACGCTGCTTGAGTGTTTTATCCTCACATCACCAGGGGGGGAGGGGGAGGGGGGGATATACGCTGCTTGAGTGTTTTATTCTCACATCACCAGGGGGGGATATACGCTGCTTGAGTGTTTTAGAAAGAGGATCCACTCAGAGGCGTTCTTACACTACCAACTGGGGAGGGGGAAATGATTTAAATCCACGAACGCTCCAGTAAATCCGGATTCAGATGGATTTTGTAATAGTATTTTTTACTTTATGCTGAGAGGACTTAATGTATATAGTTATGGTTGTCTTAGGTTAATGTACGAGACTATAATGCGTTTGAGGTTTAGTTTAAGAGAGTACAAGTTACCTGCATTCTACTGGCTATGTATACATTCACCAGGTTATAGACATTCACCAGCATACGTACACATTCACCAGGTTACGTACACATTCACCAGGTTACGTACACATTCACCAGGTTACGTACAGTCACCAGGTCACGCACACATTCACCAGGTCACGTACACATTCACCAGGTCACGTACACATTCACCAGGTCACGTACACATTCACCAGGTCATGTACACATTCACCAGGTTACTTACACATTCACCAGGCTACGTACACATTCACCAGGTTACGTACACAGTCACCAGGTCACGCACACATTCACCAGGTCACGTACACATTCCTCAACATTGACTTAGGAGGAATATTCACCTTGACAATATCTGTGAATCAACACCCGGCAGAGAGTCTGGGCGGAGGCGAGGCGGAAATAATATCAAGATTATTAATTACCCAGACTGTGGTGTGTGTGTGAGAGAGAGAGAGAGAGAGAGATGTCCGAGGTCTGCTCTCTCTCTCTCTCTCTCTCTCTCTCTCTCTCTCTCTCTCTCTCTCTCTCTCTCTCTCTCTCTCTCTCTATTTTTATCTTGTTTTTCTCTCTTTTGTCTTGTCTCACCTCACAACACCATCTTTTTCCCTGGCAGTCGGCGGCAGACTCTTCACCCCCCTCCTTCCCCCCCTCTCCTCTCTATTCCCCCCCCCCTCCTTCTCCCCTCTCCTCTCTATCCCATGTTCCGGTTATTAGTGCCGGGAAATGAGAGAAAATTGGCAGGGGGTTCCGGCACTCTCCGGATGACGAAAGGCGAAGGAAAAGGGGACAGATGGGCAAGGGGAAGTGAGGGGTGAGAGGGGGGGAGGTGCCGTAAGCGATGATGGAGGGGGGAGAACAATGTGTGATAAAAGCTAGGATAGGTAGGGGAGGAAGAGGGGAATGGGGAGGGGGGAGAGGAGAAAGGGTGATAAAAGAGAGGAGAATGGATGAGGGAGGAGAGGGAAAGGTGGAGGAAAAAATAGGGGAAGGGTGGGGGAGAAGAAAAGGAACGGGTGAAGGAAGAGAGAGAGGGCTGGGTAATGGAAGAGAGAGATTAGACAATGAACGAGAGACGCAGAGGATAACGAAGACAATGGGAAGGCAACGAGATAATGATAGGAACCGGTAAGGAAGATGATTAATGGGAAAGAAAACGGAATGAGGAAGAGAGGAAGGAGGAGGAACGAAGAGAGGACATGGAGAGAGATTAGGGATGAGAGAGACGAAGAGAGAGAGCAGGAATGGCGATAACGAGATTTAGAAACGAGGGAGAGTAAAGAGGCCGGATAAAATTGATGGAATAAGGAAATGGAATAAAGGAAGGGAAGAAGAAGAGAGAGGGAGGGAGTGTTAAGACTGATGGGATTAGAGAGAGGGAGGGAGAGACCGAATGATATAGAGAGACAAACAGAGAGAGATAGAAAGAGAGAAAAACAAACATCAAGGGAGAGAGACAGAAACAGGGAGGAGACAGAGAGACAATTTAGATAAAGGTGACTTACAGTGGCATGTTAGTCAGGTGGAAAGAGTTTGAACGATAATTGAGAGACACAAGAGGTAATCTATGATAAAAAAGACTAAATGAGAAAAGTGAATGAAGGAGAGGAGAGGAGAAGAGAAGGACAGCGAAGAGTGGAGGAGAGAGAGAGAGAGAGTTAAGAGACGGGAGGAGGAAGGAGAGAGAAGAGAGGGGGGGGGGGGGCACATGATAAATTAGTAGAATGGAGAAGTAAGAGGGAGAGAAAATAAAGTTGTGAATAAATAGGTGTGAGAGATGAGGGGAGAGGGAGATAAGAGGCGGCAGAATAATAAATGTGAGGAGTTGGGACGTGAGGGAAGAGGGAGAGGAAGGAGCGAGTGAAAGTGAGATGGAAGGGGAGGAGAGAGTGAGAGGAAGGAGAGAGGGAAATGGAGTGGAGATTGACAGTAAGAGTGTGAGGAAGACGGGGAGAGGGAGGTGAGAGGAAGTGAGAGAGAGAGATAATCGGATTCTGGACAGCGGGAGGACGTGAGACTGTCAAACACCTCCCTCTCCCAGGCGTGAGGTCAAGGTCATGTAGTGTGTTTGTTTAGGTTAAGTTAGGTCAGGTTAGGGTAGGTCAATTCAGGTTAGATTATGTTAGGGTTGGTCAGATAAGTTTAGGGTAGGTTATGTCAGGCAGGGTTTTGTTAGGTGAGTCAGGTCAAGTTTGGTTAAGTTAGGGAAGGTCAAGTTATTATTGATATTATTATTATCGTTGTTGTTATTAATTATATTTGAACTGGGTGTTGAACTTTACCATACGAAAAATGAGGCGAATTTTACCTTTTTTGGTCAGTAATGGTAATTGACATGACGATTGTTAAGTATTAAATGGATTAAAATACTGTACTGGTGGATGGGCTTTTAAATGTTGAGATTATTAATGTTGGAATAATAGTTAATTATGGTGTCATTAGTAAGTTGTTGAAATATTTAGTGTAATTATTTTCTGTGGATTAGTTATCTTGTTTAGCAGAGAGAGTGAGAGAGTGTCTGTGTGTGTGTGTGTGTAATAATAATAATAATAATAATTAACGGTTTATTGAAAGAGCTCGGCAGCCAGAAGGCTGAAAATATACAGTTACATATTTGGGGAATGGGTTTCGAATTACAAATAATATACAAGTAACATAAATGATACAAATAAGATATATAATAACTAGATGGGGAAAAGCTCAAACTACAGGGCATTTCAACATGGTGACAGTGTGTGTGTGTGTGTGTGTCTGTCTGTGTGTGTGTATGTGTATGTATGTAAAAAAGGCTCCCTTCCATTCTACACATTACTTGAGTCTATTCCAGGCATTCCATCACCACGTAACTTGCTAAATGTGGCTTTAAGATTCTAATTTCCTCTTATTTTCAGGAGGAATGAGCCCTTGGACAACCCCCCCCCCCCCCCGATCCTCCCCGGCATCATTCTGGCCCTGGATGATGAGCTGCTCGTCAGGAACCAAGGTGAGTACAGTGCTGCTTTATCGTCGAGTAAGTTAGGTTAGGTGGAGTAAGCTAGGTCATTGGTGGAGGTGGAGAGTTAAATAGTACCAGTATTTATACACATGTGTGACTGCCAAGTCTGCCATAGTTCACCTGACGTTTACACCCAATCATACATACATATATATATATATATATATATATATATATATATATATATATATATATATATATATATATATATATATATATATATCATGTATATGTGTAGACTGCCATGTGTTGAGGAATTAATTACAGAAACAATACCTTATAATTATGGCGTATAGTGGTAATTATATACAGGTACTAATTACATAAATTATTCTGTTGGTATAATTAATTCAGGTGTGTATCATTAAGAGAGACACAAGAGGGGTTGGGTCATTAACACAAACTCCACCTTGAAATAAGTACAATAAAAAGAAAGAAAATGAAAAATTTTATATATAAAATAAATAGTTTCTTCCTTGTATTGTGATATTTGGGCCAAGAGGAAAAAATGGGCGGTTGTTCTGCAAATTTAAGAACTTTTATTTTTTATTCGGGAATCACGAGTGTTTTTTGTTTTTTTATTGGTTAGGTTTATTTATTTAATTTTGTTTTGTTATTTTGGTTTGTGTGTTTGTAATTATTATTTTTTATGGTATGAGTTTAGGGTAAATTATTATTATTATTATTATTATTATTATTATTATTATTACTTACTGTCCAGCCATTAAAATCTCATTAGGTTGCTGTTGATACTGGAAAAAAATATAAAACTTTACACACACATAAAAATATAAATTTGGGGTCTTGATCGTCCTGGGTTCGGTCATTTAGTATTTATATATTCGTTTATATATCCCGATATATATCTAGTTATATATGTATATCCCCACCGCCACAGAGAGATTCATCCACAGACCAGGTTTTCTGTGGTCTGTTGAGAGAGTTGGATACATGTTTTAGTGGGTGAGAGAGAGGTGGTTTAGTGTGTGTGTGTGTGAGAGAGAAAGAGAGAGAGGTGTTTTAATGTGTGTGTGTGTGAGAGAGAGAGGTTTAAATGTGTGTGTTTGTGTGAGAGAGAGAGAGTGAGTGGTGGTGGAGACTTCGCGCGTGTTACTCCAGCCACAGCTGTTGTGTTCCAGCCGTCGACACACACCACCAGCCTGGGATAGTCACTGCCGGCTGGTGGTGGAACACCTCGTTGTTTACTGTTTTAACCCATTGATGACGATGGTGATTTAACCCTTTGATGACGATGATTGTTTATCCCTTTGACGGCGATTATGATAACCCTTTGGTGATGATGATTTATTAACCCTTTGATAACGATGGTGAGTTAACCATTTGATGACAGGGTGAGGGCTAACTCCGACACACGGGTCCAGGGTGCTGGGTAACTCCGACACACGGGTCCAGGGTGATGGGTAACTCCGACACACGGGTCCAGGGTGATGGGTAACTCCGACACACGGGTCCAGGGTGATGGGTAACTCCGACACACGGGTCCAGGGTGCTGGGTAACTCCGACACACGGGTCCAGGGTGATGGGTAACTCCGACACACGGGTCCAGGGTGCTGGGTAACTCCGACACACGGGTCCAGGGTGATGGGTAACTACGACACACGGGTCCAGGGTGATGGGTAACTACGACACACGGGTCCAGGGTGATGGGTAACTACGACACACGGATCCAGGTCCTCCATACTGTGACGTGTTCCATTTATTCTTTTCATACTTCAGCCGCTGACGAGTTTATAAAAGGGTCGCTTGACGTCCCCCCGTCAAACGGATGAATTTGTCAAGTTCATTTATTCCACACGCTGAAAGGCTCTGATAACTTTGACATATATAGAAATAGAGATGGAGAGAGGAGAGAGAGAGAGAGAGAGAGAGAGAGAGTATTTTCATGCCTTAGTAAACATGATGTTGAATGGTATTGGCAGCCTCCTCCACCCAAGTAAACTTTGTCCTCTGCCTAGGCACCTGAGACTTAACCTAGCCACCTGAAACCTTACCTGGGCACCTGAGACCTTCCCTGGGCACCTGAGACCTTACCTGGGCACCTGAGACCTTACCTGGGCACCTGAGACCTACCTTAACCCAGGGGAATAAAAGCTACCTGCTGACTTTGGTGTTCCTGTAACCAGTGGCCAAGTTTGTTGTTGTATAGTTAGTCGAAGGATAGTGAGGTATTTCTCTCCGTCTCTCTCCAGTATTTATCACCAAGTGGAGGAAGAAAGTTTAGGGTGAGGGGGAGGTGTGTGTAGTGAGGGTGATGTCTATAGTGTGTACAGTGAGGGTGATGTCTATAGTGTACTGTACAGTTAGGGTTATGTCCGTCCTTCCCTCCGGCCATGGCCAGGCGACGTACAATTCGTCAAATTCTATGAACAATATCTCAAAAATGTATCTGCCAGGATGGGTCCGATGTCTTCTGAAATACTCTCCAATAAAGTAGCTAAGAGTAAAGAAGAGTAAGAGAGAAGGAGTAAGAAAGGGCGGTGAAGGGAAGTAAAGGAAGAGTAAGAGAGAAGGAGTAAGAAAGGGCGGTGAAGGGAAGTAGATGGTATTTGCTAAGGACAGTGACAGATTAATGGCGGCGTCTTACCAACCCCAAAAATATAATCTTATTAATGAGCCAAGTTTAGGATTTTCACTCCAGATAATTAATTCCCACCTTTTGTAAGTCACTTATTTTATAGGGGAAGATATTTTGATATATTAAGTTTAGTGGGTGTTGTGTTCTCCCCGCCTCGTGTACAGTTATGTTTAGGTGGGGGTGGGGTGTAGGGGTGGGATAGGGGGGGGGTAGTGTGTAGGGGTGGGATAGGGGGTGGTTGGGGGTTGAGGTGGGATTGGGGGGGGTGGGGGGTACGGGAGAGGGACAGCGGCAGACAGCACTCTCAGGATCTCACACAGTTTCCGATACCAACTTCTTGTTTCTTTGTCGAGTTTTGTCGGGAGCGATAAGTTTGTGTCCTGTTGCCTTGTTGTCCCCCGTTGTGAGGGAGTGTAGTGTGAGAGAGAGAGAGAGAGAGAGTAAACCATAACAACAACACGCTATATGCTGTATGAGCCAAAGCTAAACTCACACACACACAAGTAGTCGCTGCTGGAGTCTCCTTTACCTCCTCTTGTTTACATTCAGCAGCTGACAAAGACGCCGCACTCTACTGGTGCTGAGGACCTGGTGTGTGTGTTCCGGCTGCTCGTTCATGTCCTCTTGTTATGAATTACTGTATTCTGTGTGTGTGTGTGTGGAGTTAACCTGTCATCTTCTGTTGTTATTCTCAGAAGACAAGAGGTGGGGGGGGGGGGGCAGGGAGGGTACTGTATTAAGCTGTGTGTTAATCTCGGCGTTCGTTATACACTTTGTTGAAGTTATTGAGGGAGGGAGTTGATGATGAGTCAATGTGAGTTTTGTTAATGAGGGAGAGGTGGGTGAGGTAATGAGGGAAGTAATCAGTGAGGTAATAAGTAAAACAAAGATACACAATTCTCTTTATTCATGACATAACACACGTCAAAGATGTCTCATATACACAACACAGTAACAGTCACCAACCCTGATGATGTCTCACCACCTACGAGATAATGTGAGGACGTGAAGATTAGACACCCCAGCTTGTTTATACCTTAACATTAATTACCCAATTGATACCTTGGGGGGTTAGGTTAGGTTATTGTTTGTTTTGGTTTGGTTAGTGTTAGGTTAATGTCTGGTTAGTGTTTGGTTAATGTTAGGTTAGTAGTTGTTTTAGTATGTGTTTTGTGTAAGTTAATTCAGTGTTAGGGTAGGTTAGTTTTGGTTTGGTTAGGTAATAATTAGGTTTGATATGTGTTACGTTAGGTTAGCTTTATGTTAGTGTTAGGTTAGGTTAGCATTAAGTTAGGTAAAGATTAAGCTGATTACTCTTAATTAAGATAAAGCTAAGCTGGAGGACTTAATCTTCACGTGATCTGATAAATTTAATCCCCGTCTTGTAGTAAAGAGAGAACGCATCTAAATGGCTGCCTTAAAACTGCGACAAAATGAAGAAAAAAGGAAAAGTTTTGGTGGTTAGAATGACGCTGATGTTGTTCTGAGACTCCTAGTGTAACCAAATGCGTTCTCTCGTTACAAGATACGATGAGGGGGGGGGGGGCTTTACGTACTTGGATATGAGAATAGTTAAGTCAGGTTATGGATATGGGAATAGTTAGGTTAGGTCATGTTGGGTTGGATTAAGTTAAGTTGGGTTGGATTAAGTTAGGTTTGGTTGGGTTAGATTAGGCTGGGTTGGATTGATGTCCCTCCCTTATTTACCACCTTGAAGGAACACCTTAACGTCCGTCCCTCACGAACACCAAATAACTAACAGTAAACACTACAGGTTGACACTTAACTCCAGGTCCCTCATGAGTGTCCACAACTACCGTCACTCACGCACCTGTAATATCTTGGTGGGTCCTGGGAGTGATAATTAGTTCTGTGTAGGAAAATATTTTCTGTCTGATTTATGTATTTATTTATTTTTTGTTTGGAAGTCACAAGTAGTTAATGGCGACGACCAACCCCGCCTCTTGGGAAGCTGTGAGTTGGTGTTTATATATTATTTTAATACAAAGGAAATGTCTGTGAGTTAGTGGCCTCGCTGACTCTGTCTGGCCTCTTGATATGGTGAGTTCACTCTAGGAGGAAGAGACCGTGTTGACGTCCAAGCCAAGCCAAGCCACCTGTAGCACCACCTGGCTGCCACTGATGACCTTCACCTGCAGCACCACCTGGCACGGAGGTCTTACCGTTGCTGCACCATCTGGCATTGCTCATTCACAGCTGCAGTGCCCGATATTTACAGCCTGGCTCTCACAGCTGGATAAAACAGGTGGTGGCGGTCGGCCTCCTTGGCATAAGCAAGTAGCTATGATATCCCAGCTGGCGTTGTGGGTGTGGCCAGGTGGTTATGACAGCTGGTGCCTGATCTTGGAGTCCTGGCTCTGTACCTGTTGGAGGATAATAATAATAATAATGAACATTAGTAAAATATAACCAATACCAACGAGCAGTCAACGCAGAGGTCAGGACGCTCGACCAGTACACTGCTAACCACCTGCTCGGATCCTTCAGTTAATTGCCTCAATATAATGTGTAATTGTGGAGGTGATAACAGTTAAGCCTGACCGAGTACCCATTGAGGCTCTTGGCCGGAGCATTGATTCCTCTGACCTTAATCCTCTTGACCTCTGACCTCTCTTGGGTCCACACACACACACACACACACACACACACACACACACACACACACACACACACACACACACACACACACACACCACAAAGAGAGAGAGAGAGGAAGGTAATCAAAGAGCTTCGGAGTAAACTAAGTCAACAGGGTAAAATGGTCGAGAGTTGTGGCGCTAATGGACGGACAGACAGACACACGTAACCAACATGGCTAAATCATTTTATCCCAGGTAGCAGAAGTTCGTAAAGGGTGTCATAGGTGCTTTATGAACCTTACCTTACCTTATCTTACCTTATCTTACCTTACCTTACCTTATCTTACCTTATCTTACGACATACACACACACACAAAGCACACTGACTGACCTCCGGAGAGTCATGGTAGCTGACAGGTTGTTATGTCCAGGGTATCTTCCTCACGTAGTCGGCGCTGACGTACACCTTCAGCGTCAGGAGGTCGTAGGGCAGGTCTTCCTCCTCCTGCCCGTCCATAGACATGCCTGAGGATGGTGGAGGTTCGGTTAAGTTAGGTTTGTTTAGGTTTGGTTTAGTTGGATTTGTTTGGGTTGGGTTAGGTTAGGTAGCGTGTTGTGGCATTTTTAACTCAGTGTTGAGAGAAAGACAGAGGGGGGGGGGGGACTAACCTTGCACCATAAGCTTGTATATATAGGTGGCACCAACGTGTAGTGGCACCTGGGTGTTCCGAGACAAGATGCCCGTGACGGGGTCGAGGGAGAAGTGGTTATTCCCAGGGGCAGCGAAGAGGCGGTAGTTGACGGCGGCACAGGGGCAGCGGGCAGAGTCGCCAGGCCCCAGAGGACACGTCAGCCCCAGGTCTTCGTCAGTACTCCACGCCCGGTATACCACACCTGTGGGGGTGGGGGGGTGTAGTAGGTGTTATGGAAGGAGTTACTGTACCTGTATGGGGTTACGTAATTACAGGTGTCTAATTACTGTACATGTACTTTATACCTAAATGAGGAATTACTGTACCTGGGGACTATAATAACCTAACCAGTACGAGTTAAAAAAATGGGAAACTTTTGATTAAAAATGAGATGCACTTTCCTATCAGTGAACATAAGCGGTGAGAGCTGGTGCACTTTCCTCCCGCTTCTCACTTTTGTGTTTTGGCAACTTTCTCCTGTGAGTGAAAGCTCTCAAACACCCACTTGATTAATGGACTTGACCGTCTTAGACAGTCTTGTGGTTGGGAAAAACTTTGTGTGTGTGTGTGGAGGGGAGGGTGGTGTGTGTGTGTGGGGGGGGGGGGGGTAGGATGGTGTGTGTGTTTGGAGGGGGTAGGATGGTGTGTGTGGGGGGGGGGGTAGGGTGGTGTGTGTGTGTGGAGGGGGTAGGATGGTGTGTGTGTGTGGGGGGGGGGTAGGGTGGTGTGTGTGGAGGGGAGGGTGGTGTGTGCGTGTGTGGAGGGGAGGGTGGTGTGTGTGTGGGGGGGTAGGGTGGTGTGTGTGTGTGGAGGGGGTAGGATGGTGTGTGTGTGTGGGGGGGGTGGTGGGGTAGGGGTGGTGGGGAGGGGTGGTGTGTGTGTGGAGGTAGGGTGGGTGTGGTGTGTGTGGGAGGGGGTGGTGTGTGTGTGGGGGGAGGGGTAGGGTGGTGTGTGTGGAGGGGAGGGTGGTGTGTGTGTGTGTGGAGGGGAGGGTGGTGTGTGTGTGGTGTGTGGAGGGGAGGGTGGTGTGTGTGTGGAGGGGAGGGTGGTGTGTGTGTGTGTGTGTGGAGGGGAGGGTGGTGTGTGTGTGGAGGGGAGGGTGGTGTGTGTGTGTGGAGGGGGTAGGGTGGTGTGTGTGTGTGTGTTTGGGGGGGGGGTAGGGCAGCATTACAGGAATGGTAATAATTAACTCGATAAATCAGTGAAATATTTTACTCTCCCCCTAACAGGACAGATTTCCCTAATGGTGAAATATTTCCCTAATGGTGAAATATTTCCCTAATGGTGAAATATTTCCATAATGGTGAAATATTTCCCTAATGGTGAAATATTTCCCTGATGGTGACAGATTTTCCCCTTGGTGACAGATTTTCCTCTTGGTGACCGATTTTCCTGACATGTAAGAAATAAAGTGATGGGTTTTCCCTGAGGCCAAACTTTACAAGACTTGGATGATGTGTCGTGTGGTGTTTATCAACGTGTAGAGGCTTGTTGTCCTCTCGCAGGGTCGACGCTGAGGTAACTTGTGGACATGACCAAAGTTTGTGGGGGAGAGGGTGACAGAAAGTAGGAGGAAGAGAGAGAGAGAAAAGGGATGGAGGAAGAGAGAAAAGAGAAGGAGGAAGAGATAATAGAAGAAAAAGAGAAGTAAGGAAGGTAAAGAGAGAAAGTAGAGGAAAAAGGGACGGAGAGAAGAGAGAAGGTAGAGAGTCTAGAGAGATTAGAGAAGAAATTAAAGGCAGACATTTGTAAAGATCCATGATAAGTGCTAAGACTCACCCCACCCTCCTGAAGAAGGCGTCGTCGAAAGTCAACCAGCAGGAGCATAGTATCAATGACCACACACACACACACACACACACACACACACACACACACACCTTAGATTACAGTTCTCCCGGCAGTATTTATTTGGGTATCTTGTGGGATTAAAAGTCAATTATAAGGAGTGGTAAAGAGCGCGCTGCCAGGAGCTCTTTTTAATTATCAACAAGGTGTTCGCGTTCACTAGACTCTGCAGCTGCTTAATGAAGGGTCAGTCTTCTTGAGGAATCCACACACACACACACACACACACACACACACACACAGTATTGTTGTTTGTACAGTGAAAGTGTCTGGTCTTGGCGTTGACTATAAGACTAACCCGTGGCGTTGACTGGAAGGACAGCTGTAGCGGCGTGGACGAGGAAGCGTGGCGTGTAATAATCCACTGAAATAGAGAAAGAAAAAGTATGATAATATAACCGGAAGTAGAGAAAGTATATCTGCTTTTATATACAAACTAAAAATTATTAAGTTATGTTATAAAGAGAGACAGACAGACAGAAACAGACACACTGAAAGACATACAGACAGGGAGACAGACACAGAGAAACCAATATATCACTCTCATAACATCACCACCACAACACACACACACGAGTTAGTAGCGTGGGTGTACACAGGACAAATAGAACTCTCAAGCCACCGGGTATAATAACTTCTCGCTGCCGAAAATTATGTCTTAGTAAAAACTTCATGAATATAGAACACACGGCCGGGTGGAGGGAGGGGGGGGGGGGTAGTCTTTGAATGAGGCTGTTAAGTAACAGTAAGAGCCATTGAGAGTCATACCGAGGGAGAGGGGGTGTTGTTGTGACGGTGTATACGTATATTTAAGCCAAGTGGATTTATTCCTAATCTAATGTAAAGGTAACGTTAAGCAAACCTTACTTAGTCAAATTTAACCTAACCTAACTTTAATTTTGATATTAATGACTAGTTTTGTTACTTTAGGCAGTTAACAACACAGTTCAATTGAGTTCTGTAACTATGGGAACAATCTCAAGAGGGCGACAGTGATGGCGTACATTGGCACAGCGTCTGTAACTAATTCATATTCATGGTGTTGGTGTCAAGGGTATCGAGTTATGGGGCCAGGTTAGGGTGTTCAAAATTGGCGAGGTACTTTTCTAGGGGGAAATTTGTGTTGTGGTGTGTGTGTGTGTGTGTGTGTGTGTGTGTGTGTGTGTGTTGTCTTGTGTGTGTTGTGTTGTCTTTGTGTGTGTGTGTGTGTGTGTTGTGTGTGTGTGTGTGTGTGTGTGTACGTTACTATATATATTGTGTTCGTATGTGTAGACATATGTCTGTATATTGTGAATGTGTGTATGTATAGATAAAAATAATAAACAAACATAAAAATAACAAAAATAACATCTATGACCACAATAACTTTAGGTTAGGTTAGGTTAGGTTGAGTTAGGTTAGGTTGAGTTAGGTTAGGTTAGGTTAGGTTGAGTTAGGTTAGGTTAGGGAGAGTTAGGTTAGGTTAGGTTGAGTTAGGTTAGTTAGGGAGAGTTAGGTTAGTTAGGTTAGGGAGAGAAACTTGAGAATTTGTAGCAGTAAAAATATTACACGCCGAACACACAGACCAACCATCAAGGCCTGACCGCTCTGGCGACAAGGTAAACACTCCGCCAGAATTGTTCCTCACTTCCCACACTAAACTTTTACCCCTGAGATAGATAGATAGGTCCGTAGGTAATGTAGGTAGATAGATAGATAGATATATAGAAAGATAGATAGACTGTAGATGGGTAGATTGAGAGGGACGTAGATGGGTAGGTAGGTAGAGAAAGATAGATGGTTAGATAGGTAGATTGATGAATAGATACATAAATATATAGATAGAATAGGTAGATATTTTTTCATTACGTTCTTACTCCAATTGCTGCTTCTTTATATTTCTCAACTCTCTCTCTCTCTCTCTCTCTCTCTCTCTCTCTCTCTCTCTCTCTCCTCTCTCTCTCTCTCTCTCTCTCTCTCTCTCGATAACAAATGTCTCTGTACCTTAAAATAAGATTAAGCCAATATCAGCCATAACACAGATATATAAATAAACACAGCATCTGGCCCACGAACCAAGCATATAACACAGCAATCTGACCAACACAGCATCTGGCCAACACAGCATCTGGCCAACACAGCATCTGGCCAACACAGCATCTGGCCAACACAGCATCCAGGCACCACAATCAGATCCTCATTAGCTGTGAGTGGCCACGGGAGAAAGAGAACGAGGTTTTAAAGATGAACTTGGAGTCATCGGGGGTCTAGGGTCTAGGGGTCCGGGGTCCGGGGTCCGGGGTCTAGGGGTCCGGGGTCCGGGGTCCAGTGTTGGAGTCTTACAAGAGAGCTCACGGCATATCTCGCCTCTGGGTCCGTCTTAATATATTTTTTTGCGGGGGGGCACCCAGTCTCTGCCGCCACGACGATTTAGCGTGACCGAAATATTTTGCTCTCTCTCTCTCTCTCTCTCTCTCTCTCTCTCTCTCTCTCTCTCTCTCTCTCTGGATTTGGGTAATTTTCTGGCCAGATTTTTTTTTGGGGAGGGGGGAGGGGTAGGGATTTTTTTGAAGGCCAGATTTTGGAAAGGAGTTGTTTAGGAGGGGGGGGGTGTCCTCACCAGATTTTTATAGCGGGACTTTGGGGGAATTTCCTAATCAGATTTTGTGAGACTTTGAGACTTTTCTTGGGGGAGTTGGGTTTAGTTTCTTGATCAGAAGTTATTGGAATTTGAGAAGTTCTTGGCTAAAATGGAGTCAGAACTACATGTCTTGTGTTAAGTGAATATATCGAGTTAAGGTAGAGTCTCAGGTTAAATTCGACGCCATTAAATTAAGGATTATCCATTTTACGAAACCTTTTATTTATTGTTATTTTTCTTATATATATAGTATGAATTCGTGCCCTGGGTTGTAATATTGGCCACGCCCTTGAGTGAGAGGATCGGTCGGTCGTCGAGGAGGAGCAGCGTAGTGGCCAGTAACAATGGATTAATATGTTCATGGTCGAGTGGTGATTGGCTGGCTGGAGACCCTCGTTACTGAGGTTGAGAGGAGTCGTATTGTTATTGAAACTTATTCCTGTAGAAATATTTTGTACCTTTGTTTAGTGATACCAGGAGTGAGCTTAATTTTACCTGGACTGAGCTCAACTACACCAGGCTGAGCTCAACTATGAGAATCACGTGTAAGAGAGAGCGAGAGACAGAGACCCACCCGCCACCACCACCACCAAGGGAACTCCATTACAGTGGTGTTGATAAAACCCATCTATCACCAGCTACCCTCTCTCTCTCTCTCTCTCTCTCTCTCTCTCCAGCATACACAGCCAGCTCTCTCTCTCTCTCTCTCTCTCTCTCTCTCTCTCTCTCTCTCTCTCTCTCTCTCTCTCTCTCTCTCTCTCTCGCACACACACCCTCCCTCCCTCCCTCCCTGCTGGATACACAGCCAACAGCCAGATGGTGTACTTCCTCCCACTCTGCTATTTCTCACCAACTCTGATTCAGGCAGCCAGACGCGTTAGTGTTTTACGTGTGTGGGCGTGAGTATTGTGTGGTGGTGATGTTGCTGTGGTGGTGATGGTGTAGTGGTGGTGTGGTAGTGCAGGGATGTTGCAGTGATGGTGCAGTGGAGTTGTGGTGATGGTTGTGGTGTAGTGGTGGTGATGTAGTGATGGTTTGGTGGTGATGTAGTGGTGGTGTGGTAATGTTGTGGTGGTGTAGTAATGTTGCTGTGATGGTGATGGTGTAGTGGAGTTCTGGTGGTAGTGATGATGGTGGTGGTGGTGTAGTGACGTTGCTGTGGTGGTGTTAATGTAGTAGAAGTAGTGTTGTTGTTGTAGGCATGAGGAACTTAACGGACTCTCGATATAACGGACTTTCCTCTCTATCTAGTCCGTTAAATAGAAGTTATATTATGTGCCATGACTGTGTGTTGCTGGTGCCTAGTGTCGCCTCTCCTCGTTAACTGTTAAAACAAGATACAAAGTTTAATTAGGTCATGTGCTGTTAGTTCTCCTTAAAGTTGTGTAAAGCAACAGGCTGTGTTTACATGCTGAGGCTCCTCTTGTTTTTCGCTCAGCCAATCACCATCAGTTTACATGCGCTGTCGACCAATCAACGTTAGTTTTGTTTATGCTCGACCAATCAGCATTGGGTTTGTTTACACTCGACCAGTCACACACACACACACGGACGCCGACAACGCTGGGTTCTATAATGATGTAGAACTTGCCTTTCATATTGTAGTAAAAAATGGAAAATTAATTTGCGGATGTTGGAAGTTGTGTGTGTGTGTGGGGGGGGGGGGGGGCTCCTAGTGGTGGCGGTGGGGTCCTAGTAATGGGGTCCTAGCGGTTATGATAGGTTCCTACTGATGAAGGTTCCTAGTGGTGGGCTCCTGTGGGCTCCCCAGGTGGTGAACACACTGGACCGCTTAGTTATGGACCCTGACTGGTACTGTGGTGGGTTATCTCTCTCTCTCTCTCTCTCTCTCTCTCTCTCTCTCTCTCTCTCTCTCTCTCTAAGTGAACTGAGGCATATTTACGAACCCATGCACTCAATATAGGATGTATATATCTGTGTGTGTGTGTGTGTGTGTGTGTGTGTTTATTGGACGTTATTCTCCTCTGTTGTTAATTAAACTCAGAGAGGAAATAGTTTGGCCAATACGCTTATACGTTTCTTTCGTTGGCGGGAAATATAAAGTTTGTGTTGGTTTTAGTGCCGGGTTGGGTTAGGTTGGGTTGCTTTCCTCTTCCTCCCTCTCTTCGTTCGCCTCCCATGCCTTCTTCCCTTCCCTTCCCTCAAACTACCTTTCACCTTTTCCCTCCCTTCACCCCTTCCTTCCTTTCTCTTATAGGTTTAATTTCCTGTCACGTTTATAAGCTTTCCTTCATTCGTTATGTTGCTGAATTTATAAACAGTTTTACCATTTTTGTATACATTCTGTTTGTTTTTGTTTGATTTTGTATATTTGTTTTACGTTTGTTTGTTCTTTGGTATTTTGACCTGTACGTGTTTTTGTTTGTTTGTCACTTTTAGCTTTACATCGCTGATAACGAACGAGGGAATTGGTTGACGTCCCGTGAAATTGTTTGACTTTATCCAGAAATTTTGTAGAAGAGGAAAAATGAAATGAAAAAAAAAAAAAAACACACATTCAATTTGGAGTATAACAACCTGACCTTAATTGACCTGTCTCAAACTAACCTAACTTAACTTAACCTAACCTTGGCGTTTTTCATTTGGGCGACAAGATACTCCTGTTGGGGCAGTGTGAGGTGGGTCACACACACACAGCACACACACACACACACACACACACACACACACACACACACACACACACACACACTCTATTTCCGACACCTGATATATTATGTGACCGTAAATACTGTGACGTTATCCAGGTGTTATATTACCGTGCACCGCTCTGGTAAGTGGGGGGGGGGGGGAGTGGAGAAAGAGGGAGGAGTGAGAGACAGAGAGGGAGAGGAAGGAGTTAGATACGGAGGGGGAGGAAGGAAGAGGGAGTGAGAGAAGGAGGAAAGAGGAAGTGAAGGAGGCAGTGTCATGGGAGTTGGTGGTGGGGGGCACTATGATGCATTGTGACGTAACAGCTGGTTCTGGCACGCTCATTGAATGACAGATGGTTCTTGAAAACAGATGGTACTGGCCTCCCCACCACCACTATTACCATCGTGTTATTAAGGCCAAAACCGGGTTCAATATGGATCGGTAACCAGGACACAGACCCAGGCGTTACTTTATAAGAGTTACCCCTTCACTCCTATAATCCCGTTTTCTTCAGGGGGGAACTATGGAGAATATAGTTGGTTGTTTGAAATATTTCTCTATGAGTTAAGATATATTGTAGTGTTTAACCTTATTTACCTTTTGTAAGATAATACTCATAGATTATAAGATATTTAGGCTTAGTACTGAGTGTTAGGGATGATACAGGTGTGTGTCTTACCGTAATACAGGTGTGTCTTACCGTAATACAGGTGTGTGACTTACCGTAGGTGAGGCAGGTGTCACCCTCCCAACACGGGTCACACTCACACCGCCAGCCTCCCCTCAACTCCCCGTTCTCACAGCTACAACAAGATAAACAAATAAGATATGCATAGATACATACACATGGATACATAAGCATACATAACACATGAATGAGATGAAAGGTTTGTTTAATATTATGTATCATAGACCTGCTAGCTGCTGAGTGTTGAGATGGATAGGAGTAATAAAAGTAATGGTGTGAGAGAGAGAGAGACAGACCCTGGAAAAAATGGAAGGAAATAATTATAATGAAGAGGACACGAGAACAATGGAGAGGGAGAGTGAGAGGAAGAGATCGTGTGAAAGATAGATATAACAAGAGCAAGTGAAAGAAAAATAACGATTGAGAATGAGTGAAAGAGAGATAAAAAAGAAAGCGATTGAGAAAGGGTGAAAGAGAGAGAGAGAGATAAAGAAAGGAAATTCTGTAAGAAGATAATAGCACATTAGACTTACGAAATCACTCGTTTGCTGGAGTTTTCTCACCAAATGTCTCAGTTAACGAGGGAGTCTTCCTGAACGAGCAGCGTTAAACAACTAGAAGCTCTTAAGGAACGTAACGATAGTGAAAGTAACTTAAAGGCTCAGCGAACTTAACTTAGGATAGTGAAAGTAGGTTAGGTCAGGCTAGGCTAGTTTAGTTTAGGTTATGTTAGGTCAGGTCAGGCTAGATTAGCTCAGGTTAGGTCAGGTTGTTACATTACGTTAGGGCAGGTTAGTTTAGGTCAAGTCAGCATTTTTATTCACCTATAATTTGAGGTATGATTAACCACACTATCGTCTATATAAACAGTTTGATTATTCGAGAGAAAAAAAAAAAAAAAAAAAAATATATATATATATATATATTATATATATATATTATATATATATATATATATATATATATATATATATATATATATATATATATATTCCCTGGAAAAACCCATGTCAGTGGGAGGTATGAGGAAATGGGTGATCGTTGAAACTGAAAAGCTGACACACAGAAAATGAATTTGAGATGAGACGTCAGCAGTCAGCCCAGATTACTCGACCTTATCAGTAGACCAATCAGAGTGTGATCAAGTGCTGCTGCTGCTGCTGCTGGTGCTTCACGCTTTAATCTTTAGAATAACATCTGCCACATTTCGAACGGTTGCAGCGCCTTTTGGGAGTCTTTTAGCTCTCTCTATTCGAGGGATATTTTTAATACTTCTCGCCCGATTATGATATATTTCGAACAGCTTCCAGTAGATTTTGAACTGAATTTCATCTCATTCTGGGTAATTTGGGAGTTTTTCAAAATGAAGACTTCTTCAAACTGTTCCTAAGTGTTCTCATATTCCAGGTGTGTTAGATGACCGGGGCAGGTGTGTTAGATGACCGGTGCAGGTGTGTTAGATGACCGGTGCAGGTGTATTAGAAGACCGGGGCAGGTGTGTTAGATGACCGGTGCAGGTGTGTTAGATGACCGGTGCAGGTGTATTAGATGACCGGGGCAGGTGTGTTAGATGACCGGTGCAGGTGTGTTAGATGACCGGTGCAGGTGTATTAGATGACCGGGGCAGGTGTGTTAGATGACCGGGACAGGTGTGTTAGATGACCGGGGCAGGTGTGTGTTAGAAGAAGAAAGAAAAAAAATACAAATAGGTATAAAAGAAACGAAACAAAAAAATTATCAAATGCGTCTGTTTACTAACTAGTCGAGGGATCGCTTACAGAGACAAACGAACATTCCTCCGTCCAGTTGAAACAAGATCGACTCGTGCCAACCCGTGTGTGGAGGAAATCAAGTTAATACACCAATCCAGTACGGTGGGCTATCCCGGCCGCGGTAAACCTGAGTGGAAATATTATTATGGGTCACGGGTATTCGATTGTAATTGCCCCGCTATTTACCTCTGGCCTGTTACTGTATTAGATTTGGTTATTGTTGGAAACCCAAGTCGTGGGTCGATGCGCGCTTCCGGATGAGTAGTTTGTTTCTGTTAAGGGGATACGGCGGTGTTCTGACGCATTGCTGAGGCTTTGTCTTAAGGGGAGATAATTACTTTTTTTTTTAGAGAGGTAAATACTTTCGTTTTAACTTTCGTTTTAAGTGAGATAAATGCTTTCTTTTTTATGGGAGGTAAATGCTTTATTTTTAAGAAGATACATACTTTCTTTTTTAGGTGATATATGCTTTCTTTTTTTGGTGGAGAGAGGAAGGCTTTCACTGAAGAGGGCGAGATAAATGCTTTCTTTTAGAGACAAGATTAATGCTTTCTCTTTAAAGGGAGAAGACACTTGTTTTCTTTTCGGGTGTGAGATAATTGCTTTCT
>CAUDMG010000533.1:2332500-2477500 GCA_958450375.1 Homarus gammarus
ATTATTGTCCTGTAAGTGATTGATTTATAAATGATTCTCTCTCTCTGTTTTTAACTACATCAGGGTTCTATAAGTGATGGGTATATAACTAAGGGAAGCAGTTTTTCACATTATAAATCACGTTCAAACAACAACAATAATTCCCAGACAAAATTCTCACCAGATACAATACAATAATACAATACAATAATGCAATACAATACAATAAGCACAAACTCCCAGACTCCCTCACCTTCGCGACCCAGAATTACATATTGCTCTAAAGTGTCCAGAGAATTTAGTTTACAAGTGTACATTTTGTTTACCAGAGGGCAGACTGCTGTATACCCCCGGAGGGTCGTGAGCGAGGGGTCATAAATATACACACACACGTGGAGGCAATTAGTGTTTAGGGGTAACTGATTGGTTTGTTTACCTGTGGGGGTGTATGTGTGGGGTATGTGTCCTGGGGGTTGTGTATAGGGGTGGGGATGTGTATTGGGGTGTATGTGTGTATGGGGGTGTATGTGGTGTGTGTGTGGGGGGGGAGTGCTGTGTGTATATATCTGAGTGTTTATGTACATGTGAGTCTATGTGTTTTCCTGTGTATGTGTGAGTGTACGTATCATTCTATGTCTGTATATGTACGTCTATATGTACACATGAATACCTTAAATACATACAGTATGACAGTTCTTCACATCATCAGTTTCTCTGTTTTAATATTAGTTTAATTTGTGTCGGAATTACTGTTTTATCCTGCCTTTGTCTCTTATTTATGTGTTTTATAGTGTGTGTGTGTATGTGTGTGTATGTTCCTGTGTGTACGTGTGTGTATATATATGTATGTTCCTGTGTGTATGTTTATTTATGTTCTTGTGTGGGTGTGGTTGGTCTTTTTATTGTTGGTGTATTTGAGCGTATAACCGTTGTATGTATATATATATCGACGAATACATGGCCACGTTTCCCAACAATGTAAACAAAAGAGCAAAAATGCATCCGCTTTCACCGCTCACAAACGACTCCCCTGAGAGGTGGGGAAATTACGCTATTTTTTTGTGAACACGTTTCCCGGCTATGGAAAATCTTCAACAAGCGAGAGTATTATTACAGAGTTTTGTGTTGTATACTGTATGCCAGGCGGTTTATATCGCAGGCGGTTTATATCGGTGTATACTGTATGCCAGGCGGTTATATCGGTGTATGAATATGTAAATGAGTGTAATGGTATACTCATATTTTATTCAAATAAGTAAATATTTTAATGATTCCTCGTATGAACCGTACCTAAAACGCTCCCGAAAGGTGTCCTATTATGTATATATGTATGTATGAAAATGTATATATGTACTGTATGGTTTGCATCTATGTATGAATATATGCATATAAGTATGTTGTATGTATGTATGTGTATATGTGCGTGTATGTAGTTTCAGGAAAAAATATGATATAACTAGATACATGCTATTAAATGTTATCATAATAAGAGCACTAGGAGGCAAATTATTATTATCCCAACTTAATAACAACACCAATTTCCGGCCGCCATAATGAACTTTAATATTATATCAACATGACCCAGAATTCTTCCTTCCTTTTGTAACATCTAAAGTGATATTCCCTTAATTTTATGGGTTGGGTCTTGAGAACAGATAAGTCACTAAATATCGCTAAAACGAACGTAAACAAAACTGAACGATAGCAAGAGAAAACCCCCACAGATTTCTTCTTTCGTGGCTAATTTTCAATATGTTTCGCTTCTTCTTCAGGTAAGGTTGGTCATTCTCGGGGTGGCAGCGGCTGGTGAGTACAGAATTATGACACTTGCTGTATTATCTGTATCTGTGGCTGTAATGCTGTATTTTTGAGTGTTGTTGTATTGTGTATTTAAGAGCATACCAGTTGAGAGAGAGAGAGAGAGAGAGAGAGAGAGAGAGAAGGAATGCTGGAAGGAAAGGGGGGGAGAGAGAAGGAAGGTAGGAAGGGGAGAGAGAAAGAAGGAAGGAAAGAAAGGGGGAGAGAGAGAGAGAGAGAGACGGGTATCAGGTATGCATGTAGGTGTGACAGGTAAGCAGGGCCAGAGGGCAGTGATGAACTCTACCTGTGTTTGTGTTATACTCGACTCTTGTATAGGTGTGTGTGTGTGTGTGTGTGTGCGTGCTCCGAACCACCACCACATTGATGAATCACGTCACGCATTGTGGTGGAGGTGGGTACATATTTCACACTACCCACACTACATGTTTTGACTGGGAATACTAACAGAGGTGTGAGTGGCGGTACATATTTCTTACCGAGTGTATATATTTCACCCCGGGGGCACACTTCTCACGTGTGGGCGTACATATTTCATAAGCACAGGGACACAGACACGATCATGGGGGTACAGTTTTCACGTTGGCAGGGTACATATTTTTCAGGTAGATTGGTTTCGTGGGTACACTGGTAACATTACAACGCAAAGAGCAATGTCGAAAAATTACCTCGGCTTATTGGAGTATTATACTAAATATTTCTTGTATGTATATAATATATTTATTTTGCTGTTTATTTTATTATTCTTTTATTTTATTTGTCTTTTTATAGTTATATTTCGTTTTCTTCTTCCCTCGTCTTTTCTTCATTTTTCTTCTTAATTTATTCACATCATTAACCTTGTTCTTCTTATTCCTCTTTAGGCTTGGTAACTCACTTCATTTTCATTATAAGTTTTTTTGTCTCATCAAGAAACTGCATTTTGTATGTAAATTATTCCAACTTAAATGTTTATAGTTGAGATGTATATTAGACTAGTTTACATACATACAGACATCAGTGTTATCATATAGATTGCTTCTGAATATATATTATGTGTGTGGGTGTGCGTGTGTACATAACTCTGTGTGTGTGTGTACGGGTGTCTGTGAGTGGGCATGTTTTGATATATATGTTTACATGTGTTTGTGTGCTTAGATAAGTGTGTATGTGTACTTAAGTATGTGTATATATGGGTGTGTACATGTATGTGTGTGTGTACGTGTGTGTACCATTATATAAGAGGCTCCGGGGAAGAAGGTCTCTGAAAATATCGTCAACATTAAGGTAGTATACTCAGGCTGGCGTCAATTTTGGCTTGACACTGAAGGAACGGTGGGAGTATTACCCTGGTGCTGCTGGGGGGGTCTCGGGGGTTTTAGGGTCTATCTGGGGACTGTTTAGGGACGCGCGGGCCTGAACGCTTGTGGATTTCTCTGGGGACGCGGGTGACTGGACTCTTAGGGGGCTTCTCTGGGGGGGATTCGGGGGGCTGGACTGTTGGGGACGCGGGGGACAACTTTGGGGGTTTATCAGGTTTAAGGTTTCTCTGGGGGGGACTCGGCGGGAGGTGGAATATACTGGGGGGATTCTGGGGATGATTGAGGGTATTCTGAAGGAGACGGCGAACTCTCTGGGGGACTGGGAGGTCTGTTGGATCTATGTGGACTCTGGGGGTTACAAGACACAGATAAAGTGGAATTGCTGGTCGGTCTGGAGGTTGTTGTCCGGGGGAGGGGGGTAAGAGGAGAGAATCTGAGTAGGTAGTATTTTCTGGGGCGTCTCTCTCTCTCTCTCTCTCTCTCTCTCTCTCTCTCTCTCTCTCTCTCTCTCTCTCTCTCTCTCTCTCTGGGTGTTGAGGTGAGAGAAAAGAGAGAGCTGTGTGTGTGTGTGTGTGTGTGAGTCTCGCACTTATCTCAGACTCAGCTTTAAGTCGGGGGATTAGTTGCTTGATTACAGCTGTTGTTAGTGTGTTGATGCCGTGAAGGTAGTGAGTGTTGTGCTACACCACCACCACACACCACCTTTCTCTACCACACCAGTACCCACACACCACCTTTCTCTACCACACCAGTACCCACACACCACCACCACCACCATCCTGCCAGAGACCTGCAGAAGGGCCCCAGCTGGAGTAAGGCGCCAGTAAACAAGAGTAGTGAGGACGGGGAGTGATCACAACCACGCCGCCTGGGTTGTTGTTGTGGCACACGGGAGCAGTACATTCCACTCAGTACAGCCGAGACACGTGTTCGATACCCCCGCAGACTGCCACGGGCCAAGACGTGAGGATAAGTTTAGGTTTTGATCTCGTGAATATTATGTGCCTCTAGTTTATTATACCTGATGATTAAACACCTTTACGCTACCTGGGGGATTAGGTTAGGTTAAGCTAGGTTATCGTTAGGTTAGGGTGTTTAATCAAAAGGTGAAATAAACTATGATGTCTTAATCTTCAGGTGATCTCTTGTAGCAGCTTGGAGAGAGAGAGAGAGAGAGAGAGAGAGAGAGAGAGAGAGAGAGAGACTATATTCAACACTGAGTAAGATAAAAATGTCTTCCTTGATATCGTGGCGGACAGGAGCAATACTTCCCTTTCAAACCAGGCGATACAGGCTTCGATTCCCCCCCCCCCCCTCCCCCAAGACGTGGTGAAGATATTGTGGTATTGTTGGGGCTTTGGAGAAACATTCGCCACCATTCACCATCACCAACACATCCACGGGTTCGAATCCCTCCGCTATCTGGAACCGTTCGTGTAAGGTTCTCGTGGTGGTGAAGAGGAACAACACTTGCCGATTGATTCCCGGCAACGACGGGGTCAAGGGGACGTTTGTCTGGCCTAGTCCACTAAAAGCTTGGCAGTGTGTGTGTGTGTGTCTGTACTGGCATTGAACTCGGCTTGACATCGTGATTCAAATCGATATACAGTGATTGGTGTCTTTGGTGCGGTATAGTTATGGTAATTAAGGAGGGTGAGGTATTTAGGCCGGTAGTGAGGGGGTTAACACACACACACACACACACACACACACCGTTTCGGACAAGTTGCATGCTTAGTGTAATAACATACAAGGAAATAGATATTATTAATATTCCCGTATTCCCTTTAGTGGGTGGTAGGGTCAGGGTAATGTGTCCGTCCGTCAATCCGTCCGTGTGATTGTGCGTCCTTCCATGTGGCCAAGGTCAGTGTAGAGAGGTCGAACGGACTGTGGTCTAGTTTACTCTCCCTCTGCACAGTGACGTCACCTGGCTGGCCCCTCCGCTCCCTTGGGTTACATCAACAGTAACCCAAGCCAAACTGTTATTCCTACTATCATTTTGATGTTTTCATTAAATTTCTATTTTCACTTCTGCAATTCTTACTTTTTTTCTTATTTATCCTAACACTACTGTACAGTTTAAAGAACACACATATTTGGACCAAGAAGGATAAAACATCCTGGGGTACATCAACTCTATCTCAGACACAATTGTTTTGTAACAGTCTTTCCCCTCCATAAGACTGTCCCCATGTACAGCCTTAACTACGTCTCTCATAATGGTTAATAAAGTGTCAGAAGGAACATACAGTTCACCTCTGTTTATTTCTTCTGTCAATGTTTTGGTCATGGATGTGCACTCAGTGACTTTCTGGCCTAAGTGAGGGTATTTCACATCTCTCTCTCTCTCTCTCTCTCTCTCATAAAGGAAATAGGCCACTGTTAGCGGCCAGGCCTCTCACCATGAAGCAGGCCCGTTACAGCAGCCAGGGCAGGAAGTTCAACCATCATCTGGGCATGAGAGCCACACTATAACCTGCTCCAGGCTACACCAAGGTCCATCGTAAACACCGTAAAAGGCCTGAATTTGCCAGTTAAATCTCGTTGAGTCGCTCACTTTCGCGGGGCTCGGTGGGGGGGGGGGGGGTAGGGTTAGGCCAGGGGGTGTACGGTGAGGCCAGGGGGTGTGGGGGTGTAGGGTGAGGCCAGGGGCTGTGGGGTGAGGCCAGGGGGTGCGGGGTGAGGCCAGGGGGTGTGGGGGTGTAGGGTGAGGCCAGGGGCTGTGGGGTGAGGCCAGGGGGTGTACGGTGAGGCCAGGGGGTGTGGGGTGAGGCTAGGGGGTGTGGGGTGTGGGGGTGTAGGGTGAGGCCAGGGGCTGTGGGGTGAGGCCAGGGGGTGTACGGTGAGGCCAGGGGGTGTGGGGTGAGGCCAGGGGGTGTGGGGTGTGGGGGTGTAGGGTGAGGCCAGGGTTAAATCCTCGTCATCAGAGGCCAAAATCATCATCATCAAAGGGTTAAATCATCGTCATCAAAGGGTTAAATCATCATCATCAAAGGGTTAAATCATCGTCATCAAAGGGTTAAATCATCGTCATCAAAGGGTTAAATCATCATCATCAAAGGGTTAAATCATCATCATCAAAGGGTTAAATCATCGTCATCAAAGGGTTAAATCATCGTCATCAAAGGGTTAAATCATCGTCATCAAAGGGTTAAATCATCGTCATCAAAGGGTTAAATCATCGTCATCAAAGGGTTAAATCATCGTCATCAAAGGGTTAAATCATCGTCATCAAAGGGTTAAATCATCGTCATCAAAGGGTTAAATCATCGTCATCAAAGGGTTAAATCATCGTCATCAAAGGGTTAAATCATCGTCATCAAAGGGTTAAATCATCATCATCAAAGGGTTAAATCATCGTCATCAAAGGGTTAAATCATCGTCATCAAAGGGTTAAATCATCGTCATCAAAGGGTTAAATCATCGTCATCAAAGGGTTAAATCATCGTCATCAAAGGGTTAAATCATCGTCATCAAAGGGTTAAACTGACCTCTACAGTACGGGGGTCAGCGAGAGAGAGAGAGAGTGTTTCATTATTAAAACTGTCCTCTAGTTATTGGTATTATATTTATTTTAATTAAACAACAAAACAAAACCCAATTATTATTATATTTTATTCCACGTCAAGTTTTTGTTATGTTTTGTTTTAGTTTGATATTTTGTTATGAGGAACAGACGACCTAAACACAGGTCCGTGGCTCACAGCGGGGCCTGGGGGGTCGTGGCTGAGGTTAGGTTAGGGTGGATTAACTTAGGTTGGGAAAGGTTATTATAGTTATCTTACCGCCACTGTACACGGAACTAACACAGCCTTTATCAATTACCGTCATACATACATACATACATACATACATACATACATACATACATACATACATACATACATACATGAACGTAGCGGCTTCCTTAATAGACACACAAGGCGCCGCCCCTCACCTAATTACCTAACTTGGTGACGAGGACAGTGTAGTAGTGACTGATGTTTGTTTGTCTTGTAGGGGGGAGGAAGAGGTGGTGGTGTGTGGGTGGTGGTGTGTGGGGGGTGTGTGTGTGTGGGGGGTGGTGTGGTGTGGGGGGGGTGGTGGTGGTGTAGTGGGAGAGGTGGTGGTGGTGTGTGGGGGGTGGTGGTGGTGTAGTGGGAGAGGTGGTGGTGGTGTGTGGGGGGGGTGGTGGTGGTGTGTAGGTGGTGGTGGTGGTGTGTGGGAGAGGTGGTGTGTGGGGGGTGGTGGTGGTGTGTGGGGGGTGGTGGTGGTGTGTGGGGGTGGTGGTGGTGTGTGGGGGGTGGTGGTGGTGTGTGGGGAGGTGGTGGTGTGTGGGGGGTGGTGGTGGTGTGTGGGAGAGGTGGTGTGTGGGGGGTGGTGGTGGTGTGTGGGGGGGTGGTGGTGGTGTGTGGGGGTGGTGGTGGTGTGTGTGGGGGGTGGTGGTGGTGTGGTGGGGGGGGGGTGGTGTGTGGGGGTGGTGGTGGTGTGTGGGAGAGGTGGTGGTGTGTGGGGGGTGGTGGTGGTGTGTGGGGGGGGGTGGTGGTGTGGGGGGGTGGTGGTGGTGTGTGGGAGAGGTGGTGGTGATAGTAGTAGTTATGTTGATTCATTCCATCTCGCTCTCTTCTTCCTTCTCCTCCTCCTTCCTAGTTTCTTCTTCTTCTTCTAATAGTAGAGTTCTATCTCACACTATCTGGAGAACATTAAATTCCTCCCCCTCCTCCCGGTTCTCAGGAGCCTCTCTCTAACAAGTGTTTATTCCACTTTTATCTCGGCATAACTCACTCTAAAGGCACTGGCAAACACGGTGGCTCTCTCTCTCTCTCTGGTCTTTGTATGTCACTCTCTATTCCTCTCCAGTTCTCCTCTCTCTCTCTCTTTATCTGTCTGTGTCCTTTGTGGTCTATCTGTGGTCTTTGTATGTCTCTCTGACAGATGGACAGACGGAAATAAAAGAGTGTGAACCAGTGTTACCTGTGCGAGACGGCAGGTGACAGGTGTGTGGTACTGATTAATGCAACACCTGTGTGAGACAACAAGCTGCCCTGTCCGACACTGTCCAGCGCGGTAACCTGAAGAATATGGCCACTCTTTTACGGGTTTGACGGGCTATGATTGGTCGTTGCTCAACTTGACGTAAAAAAAAAAAATCCACGCTTTTACACACACACACACACACACACACACACACACACACACACACACACACACACACACACACACACACACACCATAATTAAGACCTTACACCTAACCTAAACTCGTCCTGGCCGGTAAATCCTTCAGGTTAGGCCGAGTCTTTACACTGGCCAGACACCAGATACATTGGCCTTAAGTTATGGCCGCCGCTCCTCCTCTCGCTAAAGCCTTATAATTTACGTCCTCCTATTTCATGTTAGGCTGATGGAGGAGCGACCAAGTCATCCGTTGGCGCAGTGTAGCAGATTAATTGTGATTTTGTTGTTGAGGCGTGTGTGTGTGTGTGTGTGTGTGTGTGTGTCAGGGTGTGTGTGTGTGTGTAACAGGCGTGGGATGGATGTTTGTTTATGTTTGTTTACCGTGGTGGTTGTTGTGAGTTTTGTTTGGTTGTGGGTGTTTGTTTATCAAGGTGTTATTTGTGGTTGTTTTTTGTACAGGTGAGGAACAGGTGTGGGATGGATGTTTGTTTATCGTGGTGGTTGTTGTGGTTGTTAGTGAATTTGGTTGTGGTTGTGGGTGGAAGATTATATAGTCGAAAATAATATAATACGGAGGAAGAGAGAGAGAGAGAGAGAGAGAGAGAGAATGCCCTTACCTGTAGTTGTGGTGATGTTGGTGGTGAATCACGCCGTCTGCCACGCCCCCATCACCTATAGGCCGCCACCACAAGGAAAAGCAAATAAGAAAAACAATTAATTAACATATTATTACTTTTATTATTATTATTATTATTGTTGTTGTTGTTTATGTGTTTGTGTTGTTTACTCTTAGTTTGGAGACAGTGGAGAATCTGGTAGAGAGTTAGGGGGAGATAGAGACAGAGACAGAGACAGTGGAGGTCAGGAATGAGGCGGTTATAAATACACTTGATTATTTCCCTTCCTTTCTCTGATATTCTCCACGTCTCTATCTCTGGTTCTCCCTGATGGTGGAGAGATATACTGGGCTGTTTTCTCTAGTGTGTGTGTGAGAGGGTGAGGGTGAGGGTTGGGGGATGTAGAGATATGGAGTGGGAGGAGGGGGGGGGGGCACTTATATAGTTCAAACTCATTAAAACTTTTCCCGAAACTCATTGAGAAAAAATATGGTGTTTGGTTTCTCTTATTTTTAATCTGTTTAAACAATGCTAATTAGGGAGGCTGTTGTTAACCTTTGGGACGATGGTTTAATACTTCTTTTTTTTCTTTCTTTCCTTCCTTCCTTTCATTCCTTCTTTTCTTCCTTCCTTCCTTTCATTCTTTCCTTCCTTCCTTCCTTTCATTCTTTCTTAATCATCCCTTCCCCCTCCTCTCACCTTCCTTATTCCCACCTCCCTTCTCCTCCACCTCCCTCTTCTTCTCCTCCCTCCCTCCCTTCCTTCCTTCCTTCCTTCCTTATTCCTCCTTCTCTCTTCTCATCCCTCACAGAGAAATAGACAGACGCAAATACACTTACAGAAAAATAGATACAGACAGACAGAAATTGACAGACAGACAGGCACAATAAATGCAATACACCCCAGGCCACCACTCATACCCGGAGTAAACTTATCCCGTGGTTCCTCATTAACAGTTTACAATAGTTAACAATATACAGCATACCAGTTTACAATACAGTTTACATTATGCACAGGTCTACAATATAGGTATACAGTGAAATCAAAGAGATCTGCACAATCACGCTTCAGTGGTTGTGTTCTGTGATTGGTGGACCGTGATGATGGCTGTTATTGTTTAGTTAGTTATTACAGGTGTTCAGTTATGTTCTCCAGGTTATTGTTATTGATTTTATTTGTTCAGGGTGGAGGTGTTGTTGTTTGTTCTTCTTCAGTATTTATTTTTATTATGATTAGTGTTTAGTTGTAATGTCACACACACACACACACACACACACACACACACACACACACACACACACACAGTAGGAGGAAGGAAGGAAGGAAGAGGAGTTCACTGTAGGAGGAAGAAAGGAAGAGAAGAGCGGGAGGAGGAGGGAGGAAGAGGAAGGAAGGAAGGAAGAGGAGGGGGAAGGAAAGAGATGCAGGAGAAAATGGGGAATAAGATTGTTTTATGTTTGTTTGTTTTTTCTTCAAATTTTTACATACAAAGATTTCAAGACACCAGAAGGAAAGAGTGCGTGTGTGTGTGTGTGTGTTGAGGCAGGTGAGTGTGAGTGACTGCAACAGGTAAGGCGAGCCACAGGTAACACTAATGAATGGATCACCTGTCCTGACCCTCTGTGTACCACCTGCCTTCTCTTGCCCTTCCTAAGAGAATGTTATAAGGCCTTTCTGTCTGTGTGTGTCTGTCTGTAACTGTCAGTCATACACCTGTCTGTCTGTCAATCATCATATACCTATCAACACCTGTCTTTGTGTCTGTCTCTCTGTCTGTTGTCTGTTAATCCTCTCAGCTTATCACTCGTAGCGTCATCACCCTGAGGCGTGTGAGGTAATCCTTCTTAGGTTAATTCAAAAGGGATTACGTCGATGAGGGATTACATTTATAGGGGATTAAGAAGTACGTCATACGCTCACCAGGCTACTACCCTGGTGCTTGAGGGAGAGGGGATGGTGAGAGAACGAAGTGAGATAAAGAAGGGGAGAGAGAGGGGGAATGACGGGGAGAGAAAGAGGGGGAAAGGACGGAGAGAGAGAGGGGGGATAAGAGGGAGGGATGGATGGAGAGAAAGAGAGAGAGACACCAGAAAACTACCAATTTTCTCGACCTAAGAACAACTTATAGTAAAACTCGTCGAATGTTTTGTTGTTGTCGTTGTTTTAATTAAATTTACTTAAGTTTTTTTAATTATATTACATTCCCTCAGGGTGACTTTGGTATGTTTTATTTTTTATTTTTTAACACAGAGGAGTTTTGTTTTGTTTTGTTTTGTTTTGTTTTTCGTTAATTAATCTCCAGCGAGGTTGTGTGATGACGAAAACAATAACAACGGCACTCCAGCTAAACAATAACAAGAACAGTAAACAACGATACCAATAATAACAATACCACTGACAACACCACCATCATTAATATCAATAACAAAAAAAACACTACCGCCACTATCAATAACAACAACAAACACAATAGCAAGAACAACACCACCACCACCAACAAAGACTATAACAACACCAACAATAACACCAACACCAGCAGCAGCCCCGACACAAGTGTTCTCCAAGCACACACTTTACATGTACTTGCCAGCTTTTAAATTCCTAAACCGGGTTATTGGATGGTAATAAATCACAGTGAAACCGATAAAACCCCATCTTGAGCCAGGCAATAAACCAGCTGGGGTGTGGGGGGTGAAGGAGGGGGGCTGTTGGGGGGCGAGGGGGACTGAGGGAGAGGGGGCTGAGGGAGGGAGGGTGAAGAAGGCGTGTGGAGAAGGTTTGGGGGTGTGTGGCAGGGGTGAGGGAGGTGTGGCAGGGGTGAGGGAGGTGTGGCAGGGGTGAGGGAGGTGTGGCAGAGGTGAGGGAGGTTTGGGAGGGGTGAGGGTGACGAAGGGCACTCACTATCCACACTCCACAGCGCCACTTCCTCTTCGTTATCCTCAGAAGCAAGAGTCACATCCAGGTGTGTTTGGTTCACTATCTGCAGGTAATTAGATCCTCGGGCCAGGTACACAGATGATAGCCACACCTTGATGCTCTCTGTCTGTCTGTGTCTGTCTGCCACTAATGACACCTTACTCTACTCTCTCTCTCTCTGGTCGTGATTTTTCTGTGTGTGTGTGTGTGTGTGTGTGTGTGTGTGTGTGTGTGTGTGTGTGTGTGTGTGTGTTGCGGACCAAATTCATTCAGCAGCGATGGTTAATAATATATGTAAGACGAGAATGGGAGTCTATGGTAAATGGTCTTGTGGCTATAAACACCAATAGAGGTTCCTGGACCATAACGTGACGCTCGTGTCCCCAGACCCTTCAATAATGCACACTCGTCCGTCCCTAAGGCGCCAGACTTCCTTGTTCACACGAAAGGTCAGCAGAGGTCACGGTCATTGTTAGAATCAATCGTGACCTGACTTTCTATGGACCGGGTGAATGTACTGCAATACTGTACTGTGCTGTAGGTATTGGGTAGTACATCAGTTAAAATACAGGTGTTATAGGTAGTAGTGTTACAGTACAGGTGTTATAGGTAGTAGTGTTACAGTACAGGTGTTATAGGTAGTAGTGTTACAGTACAGGTGTTATAGGTAGTAGTGTTACAGTACAGGTGTTATAGGTAGTAGTGTTACAGTACAGGTGTTATAGGTAGTAGTGTTACAGTACAGGTGTTATAGGTAGTAGTGTTACAGTACAGGTGTTATAGGTAGTAGTGTTACAGTACAGGTGTTATAGGTAGTAGTGTTACAGTACAGGTGTTATAGGTAGTAGTGTTACAGTACAGGTGTTATAGGTAGCAGTGTTACAGTACAGGTGTTATAGGTAGCAGTGTTACAGTACAGGTGTTATAGGTAGTAGTGTTACAGTACAGGTGTTATAGGTAGTAGTGTTACAGTACAGGTGTTATAGGTAGTAGTGTTACAGTACAGGTGCTCTTGGTAGTAGTGTTACAGTACAGGTGTTATAGGTAGTAGTGTTACAGTACAGGTGTTATAGGTAGTAGTGTTACAGTACAGGTGTTATAGGTAGTAGTGTTACAGTACAGGTGTTATAGGTAGTAGTGTTACAGTACAGGTGTTATAGGTAGTAGTGTTACAGTACAGGTGTTATAGGTAGTAGTGTTACAGTACAGGTGTTATAGGTAGTAGTGTTACAGTACAGGTGTTATAGGTAGTAGTGTTACAGTACAGGTGTTATAGGTAGTAGTGTTACAGTACAGGTGTTATAGGTAGCAGTGTTACAGTATAGGTGTTATAGGTAGTAGTGTTACAGTACAGGTGTTATAGGTAGCAGTGTTACAGTACAGGTGTTATAGGTAGTAGTGTTACAGTACAGGTGTTATAGGTAGCAGTGTTACAGTATAGGTGTTATAGGTAGTAGTGTTACAGTACAGGTGTTATAGGTAGTAGTTTTACAGTACAGGTGTTGCTTCCCATGGCAGGTGCGCACCATCGCGGTCCCTCGCTTGATTAATGCCTTAGGTTAATTCATTAATATGGATGTACAATATCTGGTAAACACCTCGAGGGAGTCAACCGGTGTTTTCCTCCTCCTCCTCCTCCACCCCCACCTCCTCCCTTCCTCCTTGTTCTTCATCGTCATCCTCTTATTTTTTCTGTTCTATATCATCATCGACACACACACACACACACACACACACGTACGTCACTAAGGGTATGTAAGCGGTGAGTCAGCGAGGCGGAGTAGGTTGGCCTGGGGCTTGTGTGACAGTCAATACCTCACAGGGAAAGAACAGAAGAACATTACCGTAGGATTAGTGGCTTTGTGAGACATTCTTTGTTTACACGTAACCATCACTATTCCCGTGTCCCCTAAATGCGTAAATTATTAATATATTTCATACAATTCAGATGTATTTGATTGTATTGTTGCTCGTATTGTATCTTAGGTTCTTAAAATGACAAGAATCCCCCCCCCCCCCACATAAAAAAAAATAAAAAAATACAATAAGAATAAAAATACCAAGATGTCGACACAGCCACGGATAAAGATGGCGGGCGGAAGGGTTTGTTTACATTCAATCAGCTGTTCTTAGGGGTCGAAAGTTAAGTCAGATTTCTCGGTTCAGTAAAGTCGTCAGAAGTTTTATAAGCGAGCGCAAACTCTCTCTCTCTCTCTCTGCTTAATAACAGGTTGAACTATTGACTGAACGACAATAAACAAAGCCAGGTTCCTTTTTTTTTCTAACCCATCTCTCGAACTAATGTCAACTTCTTCGAGGGTTTGTTTTGATGACTTGCAGAAAAATTTAATATCGTTGGGGGGTGGGTTGATTGTTTTATGATCATGTGAGGATTAGACACCCCCAGTTTATTTCACCTGTTGATTAAAAACACATTTACCTTACCTTACCTTACCTAACTCAATCACCACCAGAACTATATCAACACCACCACCACTACTACGACCACCATCACCACTATCACCACCAATGTTTTCCTATCCCCTGTAACCCCACCGAAAACCTGGTACCCTGTTGGTCAACCTCCGTCGATACAACAAAAGATATGAACCCTTCCCTGATTGGCTGCCACGAGTGACCTGACTCGTCTCGTATTATTAAACTTTATGGCCAAGTTCACCTCCTGGATGGTGCAGCAGTGGAGGGAAAGTTTTGATTGATAATTCTTGATAATTTTTTATTTTTTTCTCGTGATGGAAGCCTCGACTTGTTTGTGTAACCGACCATCTGCTAGTTCTCGGACGTCATTTCCGCTCGTGATCTGCCATGGGATACATACATACATACATACATACATACAGGTTAGGTTTGGTCAAGTTAGCTTAGGTTACGTTAAGTTAGGTTAGGATACGTCAGGACAGGATAGGAGAGATCAGGATAGGATAGGATAGATCAGGACAGGATAGGTCAGGTCAGGATAGGATAGGCTCCATGATCTAGGCGTCAGTGAACCACACACACTAACACTCACGTCCCCGCCAGTGACTTTAAATTTTAAATGACCTGAAAAAAGACAAACAGGGAAGTGTGTGTGTGTGTGTTTCTCTGTTCTGTGTGTGTTTGTTTATGTGTGTGTGCGTTTGTTTATTTAAATGTGTGTGAGCGTATGTCTATTTGTATGTATGTTTGTGTGTGTCTAAGTATCGTGTATGTATGTGTGTACGTGTGTCTGTGTGAGTGTCCGAGAAGCTATATTAATTAACTCGACTAATTGTTTCCTCCGCCATTACAGTAATTACCCTTTATGCTAATTAACCTTTTATGCTAATGTTTTAACAGCGCATAGATGAGCCTCGTGTTAACCTGGATTTAGTTTCTTAAAATAGAAACTCCGGGTTATTTCAGGTGTTGCTGGTAGGGTGGATCTCTCTCTCTCTCTCTCTCTCTTCTCTCTCTCTCTCTCTCTCTCTCTAATTTTATTCTTTTTTGTACTGAATGAGACGGGGTTTGGTTATGTTAGGTTAAAGATGAGGAAGAGGAGGAGGACTAGGAGAGAGAAAGGAGGAGGGGAGAGGAAGATGAGGACCAGGAGAGAGGAAGGAAGAGGTGGGAGAAGAGGAAGAGTATTAAGATGCATGAGGGAGGCAACAGCAACACACTAACTTATCTGCAACTTTCTCGCCGGGGGAGGAGGTAGAGGCCTGGAGAGATCACTGAGAGGTTAAGGAGGTCGCTCAGGAAGTGAAATACCAGGTCAAGGAGGCCAACCAGGTCATGAGGTCAGGGAGTCATACAGGTTAGGTCAAATGTCATGAGGTCAAATAAGACGTCAGGGGTCATTAAGTCAAATACGAGGTCCGGGAGGCCAACCAGGAGATCAGGGGCCCAACCAGGTCAGGAGGTCATTAAGCCTCTCCTTCCATACAGAGAGAGCGAGAGTGTGTATACACATGTTATGAGGCCATTACCTTCCGGCCTCCACAATAACACTAGGAGGCCAACGTGGGCCTCTACAAACACACGTATTTTAGTGATGCAGTGTTGGGAGCATAAATATACACGGGGGAGCTCTGGGGTGTAAAGGGGAGCTCTGGGGGTGTATACTCTGGCAACACAAACAACAGTGAGAAAAATAAACACAGACACGTGAACAGAAACAAACCTTGACAATTTGGTTCACGTGAGTAACCCAGAGTATTGTTACGCTTGGGGGGTTGATCATCCTAGTGCTATAACCTAACCTAACCTAACATAATGCTAACCTAACCTAACATAATGCTAACCTAACGCTAACCTAACCTAACCTAACCTAACGTAATACAACCTTACCTAATCTAACCTATCACCCCCCTAGTGACTATGTTAGGTCAGTACAGTAGGTTGGTGTCGGCACAAGGTCTGCTGGATGTCGGGCGTGTATATATATATATATATATATATATATATATATATATATATATATATATATATATATATATATATATATATATATATATATATATTTTCGTGAATAAAGACTGAACGCTTGATATTTTCACCAACACCTTCAAAGCCCTGAGCTCTCAACGATAGGGGGGGGGGGGGGTGCAAATTGATGACTGGCTTTCTCTTTCTCTCTTTCTATCTTTCTGTCCAGGCCAATCTATCTCTATCAATCTTTCTGTTTGTCTATCTGTCTGTCTGTCCGTGTGTCTACCAATCGCGAGGTAAAATGTTTGAATAACACACACACACACACACACACACACACACACACACACACACACACTCTCTCTCTCTCTCTCTCTCTCTCTCTCTCTCTCTCTCTCTCTCTCTCTCTCTCTCTCACGAGGTAAAAAGTTAAGTTAACAATATTTCTGGCCTGCCTAGCTAGCGTCACATTATCCCCCGCACCACCAGGGTTCACCTCGCTCCTACCTGCACTCTTATACGCCACGCCAGCACGAACGAGGGAGGAGGGAGAGTGGACGAGGAGGAGGAGGAGGTAGGGAGGGAGGGAAGAGGAGGAGGGGAGAAGGAAATGGTGGAAAGGGGGAGAGTAGGAAGAGGGGGCTTGGAAGGGGAGAGAGAGGGGGGGGAGGTAGGAGGAGGGTATCGAGAGATGGGAGGGGAGAAGGAGGGAGGGAGAGAGAATAGAAAGAGGAACGAGGAAGGGAAATAATTATGAGAATGGAATAGGGGGAAGAGAAGAGGCAGGGAAAGGGTGAGGGGCGAGAGAAGCAACGGATGATAAGGGAAGGAACAATGAGGCGGAAGAAGGAAGGAGAGGAGGGAGGAAGAAGGAAGAGGTGAGGGGAAAGAGGACGGAAGAGAGGGGGTGAGAGAGATAAGAGGAAGAAGGAGGTGGAGGGAAAGAGAAGGAAGGAAGACAGGAGTAATAGGAGTGATGGAAAGGAGGTGAGAGGAAGAAAGAAGGGGGAGGTAGAAGGAGGAGGTGAGGGGAAGGAAGAAGAAAGAAGGAAATAGGGGAAGGGATAAGAAAGAGGAAGGTGAGGGGAGACGAGACACAATAATTACGACCAATTTGTTAAGTGGGGGTGATTAAGACAAGTCACTGGGGAGTTAATAATAGTGTGAGTTAGTGGTCGTTCTCCCCTCTCTCCTCTTCCCACCTCTCACTCCCCTCTCCCTACTCACCCTCTCTCTCTACTCCTCCCTCTCCCCTCTCCATTCTCCTCACCCCTCATTTTCTCTCCATCCCTAACTTCCCTCTCGCCACCCCTCTCTTTCCCCTCTTCCCACTCAATCACTCCTATTCTCTTCACTTCCTTTTCCTCTCCGTTCTCTCTCTCATGTACTTCTCTTCCTCTCCTCATCCATTTTCCTTATTCCTCTTCCTTTCTACCCCATCCTCTTTCCATCTCCCTCTCTCTTCCTTTATCCCTCTCATCCTCTCTCTATCCCCCTCTCCCTTATCCCCATCTCTCGCTCTCTCACCCTCTTCTTTCACTCTTTTCGCACATTTTCTCCCTTTCATATTTCCCCCCTCTCCCGTTCCTCCCTCTCTTTATCCCTGTCTCATTCTTCCCTCTCCTGTTATCCCTCTCCTCCCACTCACTTACTCTCTCCGTCAGACACTGGAGAGGGGAGCTGGTATACCTTGTGATGAAGTATTAGTGAAGTTATTTATGGATATACTCTCTCTCTCTCTCTCTCTCTCTCTCTCTCTCTCTCTCTCTCTCTCTCTCTCTCTCTCTCTCTCTCTCTCTCTCTCTCTCTCTCTCTCTCTCTCTCTCTCTCTCTCTCAAAACGTGAAAGGAAATAAGTAATGTACAGTAAAATTTGGAGGAAAATTAGTGTTGGAGGATGAAACAGGGAGAGAGAGTAGTGTTGGGGGATGAAACAGGGAGAGAGAGTAGTGTTGGAGGATGAAACAGGGAGAGAGAGTAGTGTTGGAGGATGAAACAGGGAGAGAGAGTAGTGTTGGAGGATGAAACAGGGAGAGAGAGTAGTAATAGAATGATAAAATAGGCACAAAATAAAGTAATAAATAAAAGAATGAAAAGTGAAGTAAAAAAAAGATGAAAAGGTAAGACAAATATTATAAAATCAATGAAAAACTCCCAGAAAAGTTTATAACGAAGGAAAGGTCTCAGGTAATTTCAGCAGGAGGACCCACGTTGTGTAAGATCTGGGAGGAAGAATGGTACGTGAGCCCTCAGCTTTGTTCAGGATCTTGTTGTCGGAGATGCAGAGAAAATTCCTTACCAACCCGGAATTATTTACGGTGGGATATATTATATAAGGTCTGGGGAGAGGCGAGGTTATGTTGTGGTGATGCTGGCTGTATGTATGTGACTGTAATCAATGTGTGTATGTGTGTATGTGTGTATGTGTGTGAGTGTGTTTATATACCCGTGTGTGTGTTTGTGTGCGGAGTTCGGTGTAAAGCAGTTGATGTGTGTGTGTTGTATATCTTTACCCTGTGTGTGTATGTGTATATACAGTATACTCGTGTGTGTGTTTATTAGAGAGTTACAGGTTAATTTATTTAAGTTCACCACGAGGGAGCGTTCACTTGGCCAGCAGTGGTGAAGGGGCCTGCATGGGTCTCCCCCCCCCCCCTACCCCCAAGGTTCACAGACTCACCATAAAAATACGCACAGGGGAGGATATTGCGTCACAGTCAAGTCTCCGTGTAATATTGACGCCATTTTGGGTTAGGATTTTTTTTTCGTTACGTGAGCCAGTTAGTTGCGTTCGTTCTCTCTCTCTCTCTCTCTCTCTCTCTCTCTCTCTCTCTCTCTCTCTCTCTCTCTCATCTATGGCTAAGTGAAAAGATTCGACTTGCGACCCTCAGAGAATCTTCACTACGGCAGCTGGAGACGCATTGAATTGCAAATGTTGCAAGTTGTCCCGAGGGATTTGGATCAAGAAATAACGGTACAAAGATTATTGAAACAATTCTGGAATGCATGAATGAAATGAAAGAATTATTCCACATTCACGCTAAAACTGTGCGGGGGGGGGGGGGTATATTGATAGAAATCTGGTATGAATGTATGAGTGATTGTAAATTTAGGTTCATGTATAAAGAATAGTGAAAGAAATATGTATGAAGGAGAGAACATGGAAGCTGAAACGAAGAGATAAAAGAAAGGTTTATTGATAGAAATTCTGAGTGTATGAATGAATAATTAAAACTATTTTGAAATGAATGAATGAAAAATCACATTTGTAAATTCAGACAAAAAACAACAACACAAAGATACTTAAAAAATTGGACTGAATGAATGAATAAATGAATGAGCACAAAAAAATTAGAATACTAAAAGAATTTGGTGATTTATGAATGAAGTTCTGATGAAAGAAAGAAGGGAAGGAAGGACGGAAAGGGCGTTAGGAAAGGAGGAAGGAAGGAAGGGAAGGAAAAACAGAAAGGGCGTTAGGAAAGGAAGGAAAGACAGAAGGAGGGAAGGACAGAAATAAGGAAGGAACAAAAGAAAGAAAGGTTTTGTTTTGAAAGTCTAAATCGTGGAAAACAAGGAAGGTGAGCGCTAACAATAAAACAAGGTGTGAACTCAGAATGCATTAAATTTTGATAAGAGTCGTGTTGGAGGGAAGTGTTGGAGGGACTTTGAAGCGTGGTGTAAAAAATAAGTGACGACGAATATTGGAATGACAGAGACAGACAGACAGACAGACAGACAGACATGGTGGAGAGAGGCAATATGAAGGAATGAGAGATAGAAGTGAGAAAGACTGTGTGTGTGTGTGAGTAACAGCAAAAGAGAGTGAAGGTTGCGTTTATAGACAAGATCAGCTGTGGGCGAGATGTGTGTCGACTGTGACGTCACGGCTCGCTGTTATGGTTACAATGTGGTTTTTGGTATTTCACCTGTCTGTTCCATTAAGCATCGTTCACTAAGTCTTAATTACTAAACTAAATACCAACAACCACCATAGTTAGTATACACGAAACTATATGAAAGTTTAACGAAAATTATGGAAAAAGTTTGTTTATATTTAACAGGTATTATTACACTAACACTGCCAGCGACATGTTGTGTAAATTTGCTGGGATTTGTGTGTTGATTAAAACTGTGTTGGTGGAATTACTTAACACCTGACGCACACACACCTAACACACCTGACGCACGCACACCTAACACACCTGACGCACACACACCTAACACACCTGACGCACGCACACACACACCTAACACACCTGACGCACGCACACCTAACACACCTGACGCACGCACACCTAACACACCTGACGCACACACACCTAACACACCTGACGCACGCACACCTAACACACCTGACGCACGCACACCTAACACACCTGACGCACACACACCTAACACACCTGACGCACACACACCTAACACACCTGACGCACACACACCTAACACACCTGACGCACGCACACCTAACACACCTGACGCACACACACCTAACACACCTGACGCACGCACACCTAACACACCTGACGCACACACACCTAACACACCTGACGCACGCACACCTAACACACCTGACGCACACACACCTAACACACCTGACGCACGCACACCTAACACACCTGACGCACGCACACCTAACACACACACACCCGCTAAGTCATTTTAATCGCTTCTCTCTCATCACAGGTTTTCGTTTTTCAATCAAATATTCATCGATGTGTAAAAAAAAAATTGATAAAATAAAAATCCTCGTTAAAGCATCGAAGCCCTAGCGAGATAACGCTCTCGTTAAGCTTACTGCTCCTCGTTTATTTGGTCACATGCAGCCGAATATAATTGAACTACACGGCAATATGAAAGGGAGGGAGGGGGAGGGGGGGAATAAAAAAATAATATCTGTCTGTCTGTCGTATGTACCTCTTGTATGTATGGAAAGGTGTTCGTGTGTTGTGTTGGGATCATGTGAAGTTTAGACACCCTAATACTACCTGGTGGGGTTTAGGTTAGGTTAGGTTTGGTTACATTACCAATAAGGTGTTTAATCATCAGGTGAAAAAAATAAACCAGGGTGTCTAATCTTCACGTGACCCAGAAGACCACCACCACACATCATAACACCTGCTTGAACCGCTCACCTGATCCAGATTCCCTCACGTACTGAACATATCCATTCGTCAAGTCAGTAGAGGCGTGTGAGGAGCTGACTCAACTCCATGGAATAATCTTATGATTTATTCTAATCCATAACTGTTGCACACACACACACACACCGTGACCTCTGACCCCTGCCTGTTTGAGGTATGCAATGAATTTTGTTGCATTTTTGAGGAGTGTGCAATGATTGCAGATGTAGTTTAAATGTATGCAATGATTTTTCTTGCGTTTTCAAGGAATTTGTGTAATTATTATTATTTTTTTCTTTCTGAGGAATAATATGCAATTATTTATGTTGCAGTTGGAAAGTTTGTCATGATTTGTTTTACATTGTCAATAAGAACAACACACACCATCCACCAGCTGTCATGAAGTATTCCTCGCCGCTGGATGTCGGAAAATGTTGCCAATAATGTAATTTTTTGGTATTAACCAATTATGGAGCACTTAAGACGATTGTTCCTTCAGCGTTTATGTTGGAGAGGTGGTGATGGTGGAGAGATTTGGTGGTGGTGATGGTGGAGAGATTTGGTGGTGGTGATGGTGGAGAGATTTGGTGGTGGTGATGGTGGTGGAGAGATTTGGTGGTGGTGATGGTGGTGGAGAGATTTGGTGGTGGTGATGGTGGAGAGATTTGGTGGTGGTGATGGTGGTGGAGAGATTTGGTGGTGGTGATGGTGGTGTGGTGGAGAGATTTGGTGGTGGTGATGGTGGAGAGATTTGGTGGTGATAGTGACCTTTAGGTGTTGGAGAACCTGTGGTGTTGATACTGGGGACGCTAAAACTATCATCAGTTTCATTGGGTTAAGGTTAGGTTAGGTTAGCGTTAGGGTGGTTAATGATTAGGTTAAATAAGCTGGTGTGTGGAGTTCCAAATTAGTGAAGCGAATTTGTACCGCGATCGTTGTGGTTCCCGATATGAGGTTAAAGGTCCGGCATTTTTTTCACTCTCACTTAGGGCACCGTCACTCACTGCCCGATGCTGTTGACAGGTTGAGTGACAGGGAGAGATGAATTTATGGACGGTTGTTGTGGGTGTGAGTGGCTAGAGTGACGGGAGGAGATGATTTATGGGTTTTTGAGTGACGGGAGGAAATTATAGGCTTTGAGTGACGAGGAGATAAAATTGTGGGGGAGATGTGAGTAACAGGAGTGACAATGTTTTTTATTTGGGGGGGGGGAACCACACACACACACACACACACACACACACCGTTCTCTCTAATCGTATCCACCATTAATAACCCAATCCTTGATGTAATAAACCACAACACTACTGCACCATCACCCAAGCTCACTAGAGTGTCTCATTATCTGTAGTAAAATTGATATATATTGTCAACTATAATCTGGGTGTATTGTGTGATTGTTTTGTGATTAGGTGGGGCAATACTCGACTACCCTATGTCAACATTCAATTTCTCCCGCCGGAAGTGACGTCAGCAGAGGAAATAATGATAATTCCAATTGTTTTCCATATCAATTAACAAACCAGGTAATTATCCTTATATATTTATGATTCAAACATTATTTTTATTTTTAATTCCCAACTTTTATGTGGGAATGCAACGATATATTCCAGTTTGAAGGCAATAAGACCAAGAATTTATGATGGTATTAGCCTTGAACACAACGGCTCCGAGGCAACTAAGCACATCTGCCTCCGCCATTCTAGTGCCTGAACCACCCAGTCTGGGGGCTGCCACAGGGTGTTGTATTGCTCATTTATGTCCATGTGAAAGAATAGTGAATTATTATTATTATTATTATTATTACTGTATTATTATTATTATTTTTATTATTATTATTATTATAACTATTATTACTGTTATTGTTATTTAAGTTTTTTATTTGAATCTTAATTTGTTTTTGTTAATGGAATTCGAAACTATTTACAATATGATGGATTTATAAACACGACTTGTGAATGGCTGTCGTAGTTTTCTTGGTGACGTCATGACTGTGGTGACGTCAGAACTCGAGCAAATGATAACCAATTATAATAAAGTATATAATAAATAGGTTATATTTTAACTGTGTGTACTGTACCCAAGAGACTCTGTTTACTAATCGTGAGCTCTGTTGGCCAGTATTTGCTAATACTTTCGTTACTTGTCAAATATTTACGTCTATTTACGGTACCTTTTATGACCAATAGTTGCCTTTATTTACCTTAATTAACAAATATTTACATACGTTCACCTCTATCAACAAATATTCCCGTGTGTTTATCTTATGTGTCAAATATTTGCAATTGCTTTCGGTCGTCGTCAAATATTAGCATATACTTGAGAGAGAGAGAGAGAGAGAGAGAGAGAGAGAGAGAGGACGATATTTCACGACCTCGTCTGTAAAAAACTCAGCACACCAAATAGCTTTACGTCCATTAAGTCGCATTGAAAGTTAATAAATTGCCTCCGTCTGATGAAAGTAAAATGGCTACAGACGCTCGCTGATATTTGTCTGTTTAAAGAAATAATTGGGTTTGTTTTGGAATGATTCTGAGTTTTGAGGGTGGGTGTGGGTGTTTGGGGGGAGTGGGTGGGTGTTTGGGGGGAGTGGGTGGGTGTTTGGGGGGAGTGGGTGGGTGTTTGGGGGAGTGGGTGGGTGTTTGGGGGAGTGGGTGGGTGTTTGCGGGTGTGGGGGGGTGTTTGGGGGAGTGGGTGGGTGTTTGGGGGGAGTGGGTGGGTGTTTGGGGGGAGTGGGTGGGTGTTTGCGGGAGTGGGTGGGTGTTTGGGGGAGTGGGTGGGTGTTTGGGGGGAGTGGGTGGGTGTTTGGGGGGAGTGGGTGGGTGTTTGGGGGGAGTGGGTGGGTGTTTGGGGGAGTGGGTGGGTGTTTGGGGGGAGTGGGTGGGTGTTTGGGGGGAGTGGGTGGGTGTTTGGGGGGAGTGGGTGGGTGTTTGGGGGGAGTGGGTGGGTGTTTGGGGGGAGTGGGTGGGTGTTTGGGGGAGTGGGTGGGTGTTTGGGGGGAGTGGGTGGGTGTTTGGGGGGAGTGGGTGGGTGTTTGGGGGGAGTGGGTGGGTGTTTGGGGGGGTGGGTATTTGGGGGTTTGGGTGGGTTGTGTGGGTGTGGTGGGGTTTTATGGGTGTATAGTGTGTTGTGTTTCCCGTTTTCTATGCTGGTACAGTGTTAGGGTGAACGCGTGTATGAAATAAAGTGATGGCGTGCTGGCTTCAAGAATTGCCCTTGTCATGTTATAACTGGGTAATTGGTTCCTGCCACCACCACCATCCTGACGCTATCCTCCCATCCTGCCACCACCCTGCCATCATGCTGTCCCCACTCTGCCATCCACTACCATCCTGGCATCACCCTCCCATCCTGCCACCACTCCGCCATCCTATCCCCGCCGCCGCCACCCTGCCACCACTCCGCCATCCTATCACCGCCGCCGCCACCCTGCCACCACTCCGCCAACCTATCACCGCCGCCGCCACCCTGCCACCACTCCGCCATCCTATCACCGCCGCCGCCACCCTGCCACCACTCCGCCAACCTATCACCGCCGCCGCCACCCTGCCACCACTCCGCCATCCTATCACCGCCGCCGCCACTCTGCCACCACTTCGCCAACCTATCACCGCCGCCGCCACCCTGCCACCACTCCGCCATCCTATCACCGCCGCCGCCACCCTGCCACCACTTCGCCAACCTATCACCGCCGCCGCCACCCTGCCACCACTCCGCCAACCTATCACCGCCGCCGCCACCCTGCCACCACTCCGCCATCCTATCACCGCCGCCGCCACCCTGCCACCACTCCGCCAACCTATCACCGCCGCCGCCACCCTGCCACCACTCCGCCATCCTATCACCGCCGCCGCCACCCCGCCACCCACAAATTGCCGAACATTGAATTTAGTGCTTGAATAAATTTTCTCATTTGACCAAAAACTAAATTTTCTGCGAAATTGTCAGCCAAGACGAGACCTTCACCTGATGCTGTTACTAGTGAGTTACCGCCTGCTGGTGTGACCTGTTCATGAGTTACTGCCTGCTGGAGTGACCTGTTCATGAGTTACTGCCTGCTGGAGTGACCTGTTCATGAGTTACTGCCTGCTGGAGTGACCTGTTCATGAGTTACCGCCTGCTGGAGTGACTCGTTCATGAGTTACCGCCTGCTGGAGTGACCTGTTCATGAGTTACTGCCTGCTGGAGTGACCTGTTCATGAGTTACCGCCTGCTGGAGTGACTCGTTCATGAGTTACCGCCTGCTGGAGTGACTCGTTCATGAGTTACCGCCTGCTGGAGTGACCTGTTCATGGGCTACTGCCTGCTGGAGTGACCTGTTCATGAGTTACCGCCTGCTGGAGTGACTCGTTCATGAGTTACCGCCTGCTGGAGTGACTCGTTCATGAGTTACCGCCTGCTGGAGTGACCTGTTCATGAGTTACCGCCTGCTGGAGTGACCTGTTTATGAGTTACCGCCTGCTGGAGTGACCTGTTCATGAGTTACCGCCTGCTGGAGTGACCTGTTCATGAGTTACCGCCTGCTGGAGTGACCTGTTCATGAGTTACCGCCTGCTGGAGTGACCTGTTCATGAGTTACCGCCTGCTGGAGTGACCTGTTCATGAGTTACCGCCTGCTGGAGTGACCTGTTCATGAGTTACCGCCTGCTGGAGTGACCTGTTCATGAGTTACCGCCTGCTGGAGTGACCTGTTCATGAGTTACCGCCTGCTGGAGTGACCTGTTCATGAGTTACCGCCTGCTGGAGTGACCTGTTCATGAGTTACCGCCTGCTGGAGTGACCTGTTCATGAGTTACTGTTTGCTGGAGTGACCTGTTCATGAGTTACCGCCTGCTGGAGTGACCTGTTCATGAGTTACCGCCTGCTGGAGTGACCTGTTCATGAGTTACCGCCTGCTGGAGTGACCTGTTCATGAGTTACTGTTTGCTGGAGTGACCTGTTCATGAGTTACCGCCTGCTGGAGTGACCTGTTCATGAGTTACCGCCTGCTGGAGTGACCTGTTCATGAGTTACCGCCTGCTGGAGTGACCTGTTCATGAGTTACCGCCTGCTGGAGTGACCTGTTCATGAGTTACCGCCTGCTGGAGTGACCTGTTCATGAGTTACCGCCTGCTGGAGTGACTCGTTCATGAGTTACCGCCTGCTGGAGTGACCTGTTCATGAGTTACCGCCTGCTGGAGTGACCTGTTCATGAGTTACCGCCTGCTGGAGTAACCTGTTCATGAGTTACCGCCTGCTGGAGTGACCTGTTCATGAGTTACCGCCTGCTGGAGTGACCTGTTCATGAGTTACCGCCTGCTGGAGTGACCTGTTTATCGCATGTCTGATTTATGAACAAACATGAGTCAGGTAGATGAACACGTGAGTCAGGTAGATGAACACGTGAGTCAGGTAGATGAACACGTGAGTCAGGTAGATGAACACGTGAGTCAGGTAGATGAACACGTGAGTCAGGTAGATGAACACGTGAGTCAGGTAGATGAACACGAGAGGCAGGTAGATGAACACGTGAGTCAGGTAGATGAACACGTGAGTCAGGTAGATGAACATGAGTCAGGTAGATGAACATGAGTCAGGTAGATTAAAGTAGATGAACACAAGGAGAGAGAGACATACACGTGTGTGTTTCAGGTAAGAATAATTTGTTCAGGTGAGTTGAATTTAATTAAAGGTGTGTTGCCAGACCCCCCGGAGACAGAGGTTGAGGGATGGCGTTTGGGATGGAGGGAGGGAAGGAGAGGGAGTAGGGGAAGGAGTGGAGAGGAAGAGAGTTAGGGATGGAGGGAGGGAAGGAGAGGGAGTAGGGGAAGGAGGCAGGGACGGAGTGGAGAGGGAGAGAGTTAGGGATGGAGGGAGGGAAGGAGAGGGAGTAGGGGAAGGAGGCAGGGAAGGAGAAGGAGTGGAGAGGGAGAGAGTTAGAGTAGGAGTGAGGAAGCTAACTGACTGTTTGAGAGAGGGAAGGTGATAAAAGGGAGAAGAGAGGGAGATAAAGTGACGGTAGGAGAGAGAGAGAGGTGTACACAGATATTTCCTCAATGAATTTATATACATGTGCGTGGTTGTCATATGTACACACTTCGCTGATGTACACACAAACTATATGCACACCCAACCCACGTATATACACACACACACACACACACCTGGCTCATGTACACTCAAAATATGTACACCCAACTCATATATACACACACACACACACCTGCCTCATGTACGTGCAGCAGGTGTACACACGGGACTGACACATATACACCAATAGCCAATATAAACGTCGATAAAAGTTATTTGTTTATACTCAGATTTTTATTGTTTATTACGGAGATAAATTCTGGTGTATCCTGACCGGCGGCCATTACTGTCAGCACCCGCGCCATTTTGCCTCCCTCTATTGACGGCTTTTGGCCATTATTGAAGCCTTTTAGGGGACGTTTTTATAGGGGGATTTTACTTTTAATGAAGCCTTTTAGGGAAGTTTATGTGATTTTGTTCGATTTTTAGGGAACTTTGGCCATTTATATGAAGCCTTTTAGGGTTATTCTTATCATTCAGCCATTTATGTATTAATCTTTATTTTTTATTTGGCCATTTAGGGAGTAAAGTCTGAAGGTATGAATATTGTTCTGTCTCCACCAAGGATTTAAAGGGATTTGTTTGTGTCCGGCCATTTGTAGTGTGTGTGTGTGTGTGTGTGTGTGTGTGTGTGTGTGTGTGTGTGTGTGTGTGTGTCGTGTGTGTGTGTGTGTGTGTGTGTGTGTGTGTGTGTGTGTGTGTGGAACATTTATTACGGTCATGTGTATTGAGCTTTACCCATCAAGAGCAATTTGTGGTTAAGTTAGGTTAGTGTTGGGTTAAGTTAGGTTAGGTTAGTGTTGGGTTAAGTTAGGTTAGGTTAGTGTTGGGTTAAGTTAGGTTAGGTTAGTGTTGGGTTAAGTTAGGTTAGGTTAGTGTTGGGTTAAGTTAGGTTAGGTTAGTGTTGGGTTAAGTTAGGTTAGGTTAGTGTTGGGTTAAGTTAGGTTAGGTTAGTGTTGGGTTAAGTTAGGTTAGGTTAGTGTTGGGTTAGGTTAGGTTAGTATTTGAGGAAAAGTATATTAGTTTGGATACTTTTCATTCGCCTCTTCCTCCTCCTCATCTCACTCTTCATTGCCTCTCCTAATCCTTCCATTCACTTCATTCGTCCTCTTCCTCTTCCTCCTCTTCTCCTAATCCTCCCATTCGCCTCATTCATATACAATCTTCATTATCCTGTGATCACCATTCACTCCACGAGCACCCACACATTTGTTGACTCTCTCTCTCTCTCTCTCTCTCTCTCTCTCTCTCTCTCTCTCTCTCTCTCTCTCTCTCTCTCTCTCTACACGTGTCTCTCAGATTCATTATAGCAGCCATCAGGTGAGATAGTCTCCGGGCGGGTCGTGATAGCGTCTTCCGGCCTCATTTGCATATCACTGTCTTTAGTAGTGGTGGTAGTTACCTTTGTCTTATATTTTGTATAGTAATGTGTGTGTGTGTGTGTATGTATGTATATGTATGTATGTATGTATGCATGTATTTGTGTTTGTATTTGATGGTGTGTGTATGTTTGTATTTGTTGGTGTGTGTATGTATTTATGTATGTGTGTGTACGTATGTCGCTGGATTCCCTTACGACCTGTTTTTCTTCCCCAGGAAGGTAAAGGTCAATGCCCTTGATCGTCCTGGAGAGAAAATATCTCGAGTTTATCTCCCAGGATGGTAGAGGTCATGGCCTTGATCGTCCTGGAGATAAATAAGAGGATTATCTTTTATCTCGGGCTGGTCACAATAGTACGTCAGATATCATTTCGTTTCGTTGTCTTTGGTTTCATTATTACGTATGTGTTTGTTTGTTATTTTCTTAGTGTTCGAAAAGTTTCTAATTTATAACGCATTAAATAATCGGTGTATTTCTATATTAACCTAACCTAACCTACACAACAGACACACAATGGCATTTTTTATCAATATCTTGTGGGATATTCGTGTATTGCGGGAGAGAGAGAGAGAGAGAGTGAGAGAGAGAAGGGGGAAAAAGAGACGGAAAGCAGAGATAGAAAGAGAGGGAGAGAATAAATATTTAGAGAAAGGGAGAGAGATTCTGGTACACACAGAAATGGGTAGACAAACACAGGGGAGAGAGAGAGAGAGAGAGAGAGAGAGAGAGAGAGAGAGAGAGAGAGATATTGAAGGTTATGATTTACTCCTCTGGTAGTTATTGCATCAAGTGCATTTTATAATTCTCGATAATGCACAGTGTAGGAGCCTCTCTCTCTCTCTCTCTCTCTCTCTCTCTCTCTCTCTCTCTCTCTCTCTCTCTCTCTCTCTCTCTCTCCTCGGCTCCCTTCCTCCTTATTATTCCTTCTACTATCCCTGGTTCCCTTATCCTCCTCCTCCTCCTACTTATTCTTCCTCTTCCTCATCCCCCATTCTTACCTACTCCTCCTTCTTCCACCTCCTCTTCCACTATCTCCTCCCCCCTCTTCTCCTCCTTTTCTTCCTCCTCTTCCTACCTCGTGTGGGTGTGTCAGCTCCAGTCCTCAGGTTGATGGCCACAAAAGTGAAGGTTTAGCACCAAGAACTTGTGAGGGCGGATTTATGTGGATTTTTATTCTCTTGGTGTGGATTCAAGTGGATTTTTTCCCTTTAGTGTGATTTTTTTTCGTTTCATGTGGATTTTTATTATTTTGGTGTGGACTTTTTTATTTTTTAATGTGTTAGTGTGGATTTAAGTGGATTTTGCCCCCTTTATGTGGATTATATTGTTCTAGTGTGGATTTAAGTGGATTTTTCCCCTTTATGTGGATTATATTGTTCTAGTGTGGATTTAAGTGGATTTTTATTCTCCGTGTGGATTTGTAATCTCTTGATGTGGATTGTTGTTCCTTTATCAATGTGGATTTATCCTTTGGTGAATGTGGATATTTGTGGATCTTTTATTCTTGCTATAATTGGTTCCTTCTATAACTATATTTCTATTTCTATAATTACCAGGTGAGTGTTTTTACCTGTGTGGTTCAATAAAGTAATTAACTGAGGGACAGGTGTAATTATGTACTTGATTGCTGGTCGCTACTGTAGGGTTGATTAGTGTAGCGGGCTCTCTCTCTCTCTCTCTCTCTCTCTCTCTCTCTCTCTCTCTCTCTCTCTCTCTCTCTCTCTCTCTGTTATGTCTCCCGGCTGTCTCGTCTGACTCTCTCTTGTCTCTCTCACAATCTATCCTGTCTCACGCTGGGAGATTGAAGTTTACCATGATGGACAGGTGAGGGAGGCTGAGTAAACATGTTGTGTACCTGTCTTGAGGGAGAGAGGGGGGGAGAGTGAGGGGAGAAGGGTGGAGGTAGAGCGAGGGGGAGAAAGAAAGGGGAAGAGAAGGAGAGACAGAAAGAAGATGGAGAGAGAGAGAAGAACAAACAAGGTGAAGTAATAATTCTACCATTACTTTCTACACGTTTAAGCCATCATACACTTAGAGTACATACTTACACACTTGAGTACACAGGTAAGGCCACTTGAGTACCATACACCTGTACAGTCTCAGCGCTGATAACCTCTCATCTTGGCTGCTGTTAAGTGTTCACTGTAATAGGTAGACCTTTATTAACTTACCTGTGTTGACTCTGTGCTTTACTGACAAAGGAGGGCACACACACACACGCCATCCCCCACCCTTCCCTCCCTCCCTCCCTCCCTCCCTCCCTCCCTCCCTCCCTCCCCCCTCCCTCCCTCCCCTCTCCCTCCCTCCCTCCCTCCCTCCCTCCCTCCCTCCCTCCCTCCCCTGCGTGAACGTCAACATCTATGGTCTTTTTGTTGTCTTTACTGAGGTTTAATAACTAAGACCTTAAACCACGTAAAGGATAATACAAGGTTTATTATTCTTAATGTTGTTTTAACTTAGACAACAATCGGGTCTCCGCTCACATCTTGATTTAGTGTGTGTGTCAGTCTGTGTTTAGATATGAGTGTGTGTGTTTCCATATATATAAGTGTGTATACATGTGTAAGTGCTTAAGTGTTTATACAGTATACATGTTTGTATAAGTGTGTTTGTGTGTTTGTATAAGCACTTCTCTCGAGTTGTGAACGGGGATATAAAAGACTCAGAAATTACCACAACTTCTCGGAAATAGCAATAAATCAGGAGATAAGGGAAGAGAGAGTAAGGAGGGTGTATGTAGAGGGAGAGAGAATAAAGAAGAGACGGAAGAAAGAGAATTAATTACCAACACAAAGGAACAGAGAAGGAATTACGGCAACAATAAGAGAAAAATAAAGAAACAATTAAATTAATATCTGAAGATGATGAACACGTAGGAGGAATAAGAGAAAAAATGTGATAATTCGTGTGCATAAGACGGAAGGGATAACAGAGGTGAAGGGTTGTTAGTGATCTGTATCTGTGATGTGTTAAAGAATGCATTTAACTGGGGGGGGGGGGGTTAACAGGGAGGAGGTGGTAGTAGGGGGAAGAGGTGGGGGAAGGTCTTGTGTAGTTGTATATATAATATATCTCACTGTTATGGTGAAAACTTTTTATATTATAATTTATCGTTTAAGTAACAGCTGAGGGCACGGTGGTGAGAGAGAAGGGGGGGGGGGTAGGAGAGATAGAGAGGGGGGAAGGAGAGAGAGTTGTCACCCCCCCCCCCCCGCCCCCCTCAGATGTATTATGAAAGTGTAGATATAACGTGTGTGTGTGTGCGTGTGTGTGTGTTAAGCTGCCAGTCATGTTTACATTACGTGTCATAGACGAAGATCATTGTTTATTCCCTCAGCTGATTGTCTTGTTTACATCAAATGTTTTTAATTATCCACCTGTTTACCTCTCACACTTGACGCCCAGTAAACACACCGAATACTTAACATTTTTGTCTACATAATTGCGTAAGCTTACCTGAAAACAATTACTGCTGTGCTTTACAACATTACTGTTTACCTCTTGTTTACCCTCGACTTGTACGACAAACTATTTTACAACAGGAAAAAGGGAAAGAAAAAATATTGGTTTATTTTAAAGAAAACGTCTGGTATTTTGTTTTGATTGAGAATTTTGTTTTTGTCTTTTGTTTTAGTCAGCCATATAGGATTCGTTTAAAACCCAACTCAGTGATTCACAATAATCTAAGAGATCATTTGAGCTGATACAAACCCCTGCCCAGGAACAGTTACCATGGCGGGATGAAGGTCGACCTAGTGATGCTGTTATTGTGTTGACAGACAGACACAGACAGATAGATAGACAGGCAGACAAACACACAGATAGATAGACAGACAGACAGATAGATAAACAGATAGATAGACAGACAGACAAACACAGACAGATAGACAGGCAGACAAACACAGATAGACAGACAGACAGATAGACACACAGACAGACGGAAACCTCGCTACCTGACACACTTGACCTGAAAAACTTTCATCCACTAAAGTCGGTGTAAATATCGGCTGAAGTTTCCCTGACACACACACACACACACACACACACACACACACACATCAAAAGACATATAGCACTGTATCGTTTAACTACCCACCTCCCTACTGACAGCACAACCCGTCCATAGTTAAGTGAGTTACCTGGAGCTGTACACAAGTGGATGTGGACTCTCTCTCTCTCTCTCTCTCTCTCTCTCTCTCTCTCTCTCTCTCTCTCTCTCTCTCTCTCTCTCTCTCTCTCTCGTTGTTAATTTATCCTGCCAGTTCTCCAACATGTTAAAGAGTCTAGATTAACATCCTTCTAACTTCTGCCAATTCGCTGCTGGCAAGTCCTCTCTCCACTCACTAACATGTTAACTGTTTAGACTAATTCCCTCTACCAGTCACTAACTTGTTAACTCTGTGTATTAACCCTCCCCTACCCTCCCTGTCTAGTTGGGTTACAATTGTTAACTTCTCGACTTCCGGTTGGTTACTAAAAGCTTCGGAATTTAATTTGTGTTTCAACATTTCCCTGAGTTTAGCGTCGAGTGAGCCGGGATGATAAACTTGTGTGTGTGTGTGTGTGTGTGTGTGTGTGTGTGTGTGTGTGTGTGTGCAGCACTTACCTGGACGTGGTGAGACGGATGACAACAGACCACACAGCAACAGCAGCACTGACACAGCTTCTTGAGTCATCATGCTGTTGTGTGTTGTTATCTCGCTGTTCTGCTGTTTTTCTTATTTCACTCCTGTTGTTTTGCTGCTCTGTTTTTTTGTTATGCTGTTTTTGTTGGACTTTTCCTGGGTTTTTTTTTTGTGTTGTGCTCTTCTGTTTTATTGTGTCTGTTTTTGTTGCTCTTCTGTTTCATTGGTGTTTTTTTTTTCTTGCACTTTTGTTGTTTTTGCAGTATTTATTTTGTATTTTTTTGCACTTTTACTCTTGTTCTTGCTGTTCACTCCGACTCGCTACTTGTTCTTGCTGTTCACTCCGACTCGCTACTTGTTCTTGCTGTTCACTCCGACTCGCTACTTGTTCTTGCTGTTCACTCCGACTCGCTACTTGTTCTTGCTGTTCACTCCGACTCGCTACTTGTTCTTGCTGTTCACTCCGACTCGCTACTTGTTCTTGCTGTTTGAACGTATTTTTGAGTGTTTTTATTTTTTGTTTCAACTTGACATTTACAGGTAATAAATGTTCTGTCCTGTCTTGTTTTTGTGTGCTTGTTTACATTGTTTATATTGTTTACTTTTGTTTATTTGTTCACATATTGTTTCATGTTTATGTATTTATTAACGTGTTTGTTTACATCTGTGTTCACTTGTTTGTTTTTGTTTACTTGTTTATTTGCTATTTCTTACTATGTGTGTGTTATACAGTGTTGTTTATTCTGTTATCTCATTATTGTTCACATTGTTCACTCGTTATTGTTCATTTTGTTCACTCGTTATTGTTCATTTTGTTCACTCGTTATTGTTCACATTGTTCACTCGTTATTGTTCACATTGTTCACTCGTTATTGTTCATTTTGTTCACTCGTTATTGTTCATTTTGTTCACTCGTTATTGTTCACATTGTTCACTCGTTATTATTCTCTCGTTATTGTTCACATTGTTCACTCGTTATTGTTCATTTTGTTCACTCGTTATTGTTTACTTTGTCATTATTATTGTTCATATTGGTTTCGGTAGTGTTCATATTATTCTCACCGTTGTTCACATTGTTCACGTACTGTGCTATTTACGGTACTGTCTTACTGTACACATAGACACTTTCTGTACACATATTTTGTTTATATATGTATTGTATTCTCTCGTCATTCTCTTTTATTTTTCTTCTTTTTCTCTAGTTCTCTCACTTCTCCGTATTTCTCTTGATTCTCTCACTTCTCTCTATTTCTCTCCTCTCTACTTCTCTTCATCTCTCAGTTATCTCCATTTCTCTCTCATCTTTATAATGGTGTACTGTACTGCATGATTTAGTACAATTACAGGAGCTTGAGTATATGTTCATTAGCTTGAGTACTTGTTCATTAGCTTTAGTACATGTTCATTAGCTGAGTACTTGTTCATTAGCTTGAGTACTTGTTCATTAGCTTGAGTACTTGTTCATTAGCTTGAGTACATGTTCATTCACTTGGGTTTTCGGTTAAGTCTAGAATATTTGGTTTTATTTTAGCTGTTGGTGTAGTGTTTTAGCTGTGGTTGGTTTATTTTAGCTGTTGGTTTAGTGTTTTAGCTGTGGATGGTTTATTTTAGCTGTTGGTGTAGTGTTTTAGCTGTGGTTGGTTTATTTTTGCTGTTGGTTTAGTGTTTTAGCTGTGGATGGTTTATTTTAGCTGTTGGTGTAGTGTTTTAGCTGTGGTTGGTTTAAGCTGTTGGTTTATATTATGTCTTGTTCTCTCACTAACACACTGCTGGTTTTCTCTCAGTGTCTTGTTCTCTCACCACCTCCTCGTTGTTCTCCTCACACCTGGGGGGAGAGAAGAAACAATGTATTTTAAATATTTGTATGTCATGTAATCTCACCTGAATATATTAACTCAGGTCTATTGAGACCTGACCTGATCTGACCTGACCTGTCCTGTCCTGTCCTGTCCTGACCTGTCCTCCTGACCCGATTTAATTTATCTTAACCTAACAACGTAACCCATCCTAACTTAACCTAACCCCGCGTGGCCCCTCATTTCGCCAACACCACCCACAATAAGCTTCCTCCTCCTCCTCCTCCTCCTCGTCTACATACAGAGGTAGTTAAGGAGGCGCCACAATCAGCCAGGCGTCGGTGTTCGTTCTGTTTATTGGCTGAGGAATAGTCAAGAAGCTGCTCGCTGATTGGTCGGGACTCTAGATCCTCCTTGTTGATTGGTGGAGATCCTCTTCGTTGATTGGTCAAGGTGCTTCGTGCTGATTGTCATGTCGCTGCTCATTTGTTGAAGATGCTTCTCGCTGATTGGGTTAACATGTTTGAACATTAATTGCTCAAAATACGTGATCACTGATTGGTCAAGGCGTTGCTCACTGATGAAGGATTCTGTCCGTTGACTGGTTAAAGCGCAAGACATGACTTTCGTTGCGTTAGCCAGTCATGAAGACGTACAGACAAGCAGGCAGGCAGGCACAGATAGAAAGACAGGCAAGCAGACAGACAGACAGGCAAGCAGACAGACAGACAGGCAAGCAGACAGACAGAGAGACAATATGGGTCACGGGGGTAAAAAGTGAGTGTTGAACTTTGTGTTGGTGAGGGAGGGAGGGAGGGGAGGGGAGGGGAGGGGGGGGGAGTTGTGGAAGGGAAGGGAGAGAAGGGGTGGGATGAGGAGGGGAGAGAATAGGTTAGGTTAGGTTGGGTGAGGCGCCTCCAGCTGTGCCCAGTATTAAATTTCGGCCAGAAAATATATTGTTGTCTGGTTGAAAATACTTGAACGTTTGGCAGAGGAATTCCCGGTAGTACATAATTATTTACCTTTCCGGGGAGAGTTTGGTCTCTTGTTTATGTCCGTGTTCGGGGGGGGGGGGGGGTGAGAGAGGCGGGAGAGAGAGAGAGAGAGGCGGGATCAGAGTGTGAGAGAAGAGAGAGAGAGAGTAGGAGCTTAGTGAGTGAGAGAGAATTAGAGACAAAGAAGTTCATAGATGGAGAGAGGAGAGAGCCCCGGAAAAGATAGTAATGAGGCTTAAAAGAGTGAGAAACAGACACAGACACTCAAGAACAGTATGGTGGTAACATGAAGCTATATAACATACCGCTCAGGTAAGACCGTCTGGCCGTCTTGTCTCAATAATTTTTGGGGGGTTACCTGAACATCCTCCGCTATTTCATCTTAATATTAACCATCCTAATGCCAACTTAACCTAACGTACCCTAACTTAACCTACCCAAACGCTATCCTAACCTAGCTTATCCTAACCTAATCTAACTTACCCTAATCTAACCTAATTTATCCTAACCTAACCTAATATATTTTACCCTACTCTACCACACCCTAACCTAACCTAACCCTGAATTTATTTATATAGATATAAGTTTCTCTAATGTTATATATAAGTATATTGGGACTAATTAATTTATAAATACATTTATTTAATTATACATACAGTATGTACATTGGGTTTGTAATTAATTTACCTATACATATTTCCCTGATTAAAAACTAATTGCCCGAAAGGTCAAATTGATCCCCACAAATTACTGTTGTTTTCTCGGGTGATTAAACTTTCCAAACACTGACATCATTAACAAAAATAAAGTTTAATTACCTCATTTGGCAACCTGTGATTGCTACCTGTCCCACTAATGATCACTAATCACGAACAATACAACAGGTATGTGCAGTGGTAATGTACGTACACACGCACACATGTATACACAGATATATACACTTACGTACACATTAAAACCTTCCTCCTACAGCCTCCAATACTGTATCCAAAACACATACACACTCTCTCTCTCTCTCTCTCTCTCTCTCTCTCTCTCTCTCTCTCTCTCTCTCTCTCTCTCTCTCTCTCTCTCTCTGTGTGTGTGAGGAACAGGTGTTGGTACTCTAGTCTTTCCCTGAGTTTTCCCTCGTCTCGTTAATTTTCCCCAACTGACAATTACCTGTTCTTTCCCCATCTCACCTGTACTTTACCCAATTCACCTGTACTTTCCCCATCTCACCTGTACTTCCCCCAATTCACCTATACTTTCCCCATCTCACCTGTACTTTCCCCAACTCGGCCACATGTATTTTCCCCCAGCTCTGAGACACACACATCAACACACTAACTTTCACCAAGAGAAAGTGGCCGCTACATTTTGTTGGCTTTTACACCGTTGGACACTTGAGGCTTATCTGTAGAAAGTTGGTCAGTGTAGCTGTGGCTTCCTCACACACACACACACACACACACACACACACACACACACACACACACACACACACACACACACACACTATTTTTAGTCGTGTCGTTCTGGAAGGGGACGTGTGGTTGCATATATGTCCGTCCACGGGTCTGTCCATCAGTGTATTATTATTGGTGGTAGTAGTAGTAAAAGTAGTAGCAGTATTAGTAGTAGTAAAAGTATTATTATTAGTAGTAGTAGCAGTAGTAGTTGTTGTTATCGTTATCATGACAGTGTTTACCGTCTCCTACACTACACAGTTCTCTCCTCTCACAACTTTCCTCACCATAAGTTTACTGAGTTTCGTTTCTTCCTCACCAGAGTGTCTTAAAACTCTCTCAAAGTTTACCTCCCAAAGTATTTTTATTTTTCCTTTGATAAACTTTGACCCCGGGTATTTTTTTTTGTCTTTTACAAACTTCATTCATTTGCCGTTAAATTATCCTGATATTACGTGAAATTCTCCCGTCTTACGATAAATTCTCATATTTTACGTCAAAATTTTCTAATCTCACGTTAAATTCCCCCATCTCACGTTAAACTCTGTACTCAGAATTATAACATATTAATTTGTGTGGTAACTGGTGGTTAAGTGAACGTATTTCTCTAAGTTGATTATTACCCTCTAGTGGTTCTGGCGACTAAGGCTAGCACTGAGTTTATGAGGACACGGGTTCGACACACACACACACACTCTCTCTCTCTCTATCTATCTATCAACCACCGCTCTATCTATCTTTCTCTCTCTCTCTCTCTCTCTCTCTCTCTCTCTCTCTCTCTCTCTCTCTCTCTCTCTCTCTCTCTCTCTCTCTCTCTCTCTCACCTGCAAGATTCATAAGGTAAAGTGGCAGGTGAGAATTATGAAGAACCTCTCAGTATAAATAGATAGGGGGAGAAAGTGCCTGCTGGAGCCATCATGAGGGGCGCCACGAAGCAGGGGATATATGTGAAGATGCATGGAAGAGATAGAAATATTAAGACAAACCGAACAAGGAAGAGTAGAAGAAGAAAGAAACAAAACAGATAACATGATTAAGACGTGTAAAGGAATGGCAGGAATAAATGGAGGAATTAGTAAATGCGACACATACAAGATTGATGGACAGAGCAACTGAGAAATACAGAGGGAAGAGGCGGGAAGGAAGAGGGGCCAGAGAAAGGGCCAATAAACGTGGAGAAGAGGAGAATAACGGTGTGTGTGTGTAAGCTCAATTAATTTATTCCACGACCTTTATAAAGTACGAAGTTAATCTTGTTATTTTCTTTTCTTTTATTCCGCGTACAGTGTTTAGCATAATGTGGATTTGATGGCTTCGTGTGTGAGAGAGAGCGAGAGAGAGAGAGAGAGAGCGAGAGAGAGAGGCTAGTCCACTGTGGTAACGTTGTCGATATTCTCACTGCTTTTGACAGCCCCATTGTGAGGGACTATACTGCTGGTGCTGCTGGCCCTGTGTCTTGTTCACGTGTTGACAGTCTGGTGTTGTTCACGTGTTGACAGTCTGGTGTTGTTCACGTGTTGACAGTCTGGCGTTGTTCACGTGTTGACAGTCTGGTGTTGTTCACGTGTTGACAGTCTGGTGTTGTTCACGTGTTGACAGTCTGGTGTTGTTCACGTGTTGACAGTCTGGTGTTGCTCACGTGTGGTTCAGGTGTTGTTTACTTCTTGTTCAGGTGTTTCTGCACCCCCCTCCCCCTCCCGCTGTCATCTGGTGGTGTTATTCAGATCCTGACGGCCAGGTAATATACAGGTGTTGTCAGAAGTAATTGTATCTACACCAGTTTCTCTTTGCTAGGTGTGTCTGTCTGTTTGTGTCTTAGATCGATATAAAATGCACGATGGGCATCACACACACACACACACACACACACACACACACACACACACACACACACACACACACACTTATTAAATATATGACTTCAAAATATCAACAAAAACATCACACAACAAGTCAAAAGATAAACAAATAACACAGACAAACACATTAGAGTGGTAAACAGAGGAGCGGATAACAACAAACAAACAGAGAAGTAATCAGTGCTAAAAACATAATCGGTTTACAGTCTGCTAAATTAATTCATTTGTGATCCATGGCAATCAGTCAATTACTATAGCCGCGTTATCTGTCAACATAATCACGTGAGTCAACACTAATGGCCAATGTTAATGTGTGCGCGTGTCAGCTGTGGTGTATGTTGGCTACTACAACAACTACTACTACTACTACTACTACTACTACTACTACTACTACTACTACTACTACTACTACTACTACTACTACTACTTTTTTTTTTTTTTTTAAACGTGGCCTCCAGCCTCCCCCAATAGCCACACCTTCGCCACTACTACTACTACTACTACTACTATTATTATTATTATTGTTACTACTACTACTACTACTACTACTACTACTACTACTACTACTACTAATCACTGTGGGGTGGACTCGTGGCTTCCTATGGTTTAAGATACATAGTTGTTTAACACATAGGATTAGTACATAACTCTAGGACACATAAGGACACACCGCTTTAGATCACGTAAGTCAAGGATACGTGGCTCCAGGACACATGAATATTATAGGATACGTGGATGAGGACTCCGACAAGGGGATGAAGGAGAGCACTTTAATTACCTGAGCTCTTAATTAAATCACCATCAAAGGATCTCAGAGCAGACATCAGTGTGGTCACCGGTACAAAATGGCCAATATTACAATGTGTTCACTGACGACATGATGGAGGGGGAGTGGGTGGTGAGTGAGAGGGTGGGTGATGAGTGGGAGGGTGGGGTGGTGAGTGGGAGGGTGGGTGGTGAGTGGGAGGGTGGGGTGGTGAGTGGGAGGGTGGGTGGTGAGTGGGAGGGTGGGTGGTGAGTGAGAGGGTGGGTGATGAGTGGGAGGGTGGGGTGGTGAGTGGGAGGGTGGGTGGTAAGTAGGGGGAGAGAGGGTACAGATGAAGGGGGGGGGGTGAGAGTGAGTGAGAGAGACAAAGGTGTAGCAAGAGGTGAAGTGAGATAGAGCGAGAGGGGAGAGAGTGAGAGACAGATGTTCGGTAATACATAATGAGAAAAGATTGAGCAATTAACTGGTGTGTGTGTGTGTGTGTGTGTGTGTGTGTGTGTGTGTGTGTGTGTGTGTGTGTGTGTGTGTGTAAGTCTACGGCCCAAAACATCCACGTTTCACTATCTCGATAATTGTGTTCGTTCGTGTAGTTAATAAAAATATTAATATTTATTACATTCTTATTCTTCTTCATTTTATTATTATTATTATTATTACAAACATCATTCATAAACTACACCACTGGACTTGGAAGATTCGAACCCGTGTTACTCAAAGTGGTTCGAATCCTACAAGAGGTTCACTCACGATTAATTGTTGACTGTTATTTATACCAAGAAAAACATTTATCCAGTCATGTATCCCACTCTAATTGGTTTAAATTAACTGGTTAATTTAGCTGAAGTAACTGGATTGATGTGCGTTAGAACGATGATGTTTTAAGACTGATTGATGCTTCTATTGTGTGTAAGTTGATGTGTTGTTGTTATTATGTGTTTGAATGTTTGGTAGAGATTGGGTCGTGTGTTGGTCGGTCTCTCTCTCTCTCTCTCTCTCTCTCTCTCTCTCTCTCTCTCTCTCTCTCTCTCTCTCAGTATCTCCTCCTGCTGTCACTGCCAAGCTCCTTAACTTTATATTCGGCGCCTGGCAACTGCCATGTCGAATTTGTCATTAAAAAAGAAAGGAGAGGGAAAAGATAAAAGGTGAAGAAAGAAAGAGAGAGAGAGAGAGTAAAAAGAATGGGAGAGAGTGAGTTAATGTTAGTAAAAAATGAGAGAAGTGAAAGGCTAAATTTAGAGGGAAAGAGGTGAGTGTACTGTCAGGTGGGTAGTATCAGGAGGGCACTGTCAGGAAGGATAGTGTCAGGAGGGCACTGTCACAGGCAGGGACAAATTAGTAAACCATTTTTATCAATTCATCATTGTCAATTTCCTATTTTGAATACTGAAAAGTCTTCATTATGTATGTAAATATAATCTATTTATATAAACAGTTCGAGCAAAAATGTGTATATTTGGTGTGTGTGTGTGTGTGTGTGTGTGTGTGTGTGTGTGTGTGTGTGTGTGTGTGTAGGTTTATATGTATATAATTATGTATGTATGTGTGGGGAACAAACAAACACAAGACTTCTCTATCACTAAATTTACAAGATGGCGTCACAACCACACAGAGACTATATCCGTAGCTTAACACTTGTGTATGTCTGTCTGTTTACACGTTTAGATGATGAGCCTTGTCTGGGGACGGTTCAAACAGACTGACACACAGAATCTCATACCATCAACAAAACAAGCGATGAGAAATATTCATACGCGTGAGACATACCACCATGAACCTGTCTCAGAGATAAAGGTCAGAGAAGGAGGTCACGGGAGGTCAGGGAATGTCACAGAGGTCAAGTGTATGTGTGCATGTTATTGTTTTGCTCTCTCTCTCTCTCTCTCTCTCTCTCTCTCTCTCTCTCTCTCTCTCTCTCTCTCTCTCTCTCTCTCTCTCTCTCTCTCTCTCTCTCTCTCTCTCTCTCTCTCTCCAATGTACAATAGTTATATTTGTTTACATTAATTATTCTTGTTTATTCAAAACTATTTTTGTAGTGTAGTTAATATTCTTGTATTAGCTATATATATAATTCTGTATATTATGGTGTATATTGTAGTTTTGTATTTGTAGTCCTTTATTGTAGTTGTGTGTTGTTGCAGTATATCACGATGGTGTCATTCACTTTATAAAAAAAATGTGTTCTACTTTTTGTGTCGGTTTTGTCGTTGTTGTGGAGATTAAATATATCTTTTTTGTATCGTGTGTGTGTGTGTGTGTGTGTGTGTGTGTGTGTGTGCGTGTGTGTGTGTGTGTGTGTGTGTGTGTGTGTGTGTGTGTGTGTGTGTGTGTGTGTGCTCTAAAGGTATTTTAATTTCAATATTGACTTTTGTGGCCGATTAGATTTTTACTTTGTGTGTGTGTATGTATGTATGCATGTATGTGTGTATGTATGCATGTATGTATGTATTTATGTATATGACTATGTACGTATGTGTATTTACTGTACACAGCTTTACCCAAATGGTCATGACACACACACACACAGACACAGGAGCTATTTCTGTATTTTTTAGCTCCCCCTCGACCACTGAGCTACTTAGTAAAATGAAAAACCCCTGAAAATTCGTCCCGGCAATTTAGGTTCATTCAGAAGCCGGCGTTTACATGTGACTTTTTTTAAGGATTTTTTTAATTATTGGAAGTATTTTATTTCTATTTTTATTTATTTTTTTTACACTTACAGGAAGATTTTGTTTTAAGGGATAGGATTTTTGTCTTTTTTTTTACGTGTAGGAGGGTTGAAGGGAGGGAAGGGAGGATGAAGGGAAGGGAGGGGGGTGAAGGGATGGGAGGGAGGGCGAAGGGAAGGGAGGGGGGGTGAAGGGAAGGAAGGGAGGGGTGAAGGGATGGGAGGGAGGGGTGAAGGGAGGGAAGGGAGGATGAAGGGAAGGGAGGGGGGTGAAGGGATGGGAGGGAGGGCGAAGGGAAGGGAGGGGGGGTGAAGGGAAGGAAGGGAGGGGTGAAGGGATGGGAGGGAGGGGTGAAGGGAGGGAAGGGAGGATGAAGGGAAGGGAGGGGGGTGAAGGGATGGGAGGGAGGGCGAAGGGAAGGGAGGGGGGTGAAGGGAAGGAAGGGAGGGGTGAAGGGATGGGAGGGAGGGGTGAAGGGAGGGAAGGGAGGATGAAGGGAAGGGAGGGGGGTGAAGGGATGGGAGGGAGGGCGAAGGGAAGGGAGGGGGGGTGAAGGGAAGGAAGGGAGGGGTGAAGGGATGGGAGGGAGGGGTGAGGGGAAAGGAGAGAGGGGTGAAGGGACCATGGAAAGGTGAGAGGGTCTTTTCCTTTCCTCAGTCTATCTGTCAATATCTCCCTTCTCGTCTTTTTTCTCCCTCACTCCCCCCCTCCCCCTTCTCTCTCTCACTCTTACCCTCCTCTCTCACATCTCTCTTCTCTCTCTCCCTCGGTTTCTCTCACTCCCCCCCCCCCTTCTTTCTCACATGCACACCACTCTCTCTCTCTCCTCCCTCACACTTTATCTCTCTCCTTGACCACTTTTCAGTAAATATATGCAGGTTCCTCCTCCTCCACACCACACGGTCACCTCCTCCAGGAGTGACTCACCTTCGGCAGGAGATACGAATTTGGGGCCGTCTGTTCCTGAGTCTCTGTCCGGGGTATTGGGAAAAATAGTAGTGATATACATATACATATATACATGCAGTTACGTACATACTTACATACAGACAGAGATATAAACAAGCACACACACACACACACACACACACGGGGACATATCCAGTAACACGACCTATTGTATTTTTTACTCAATTTCGTTTGCGGTTAAAAGAGTGACAGTAGAGAGATTGAGTATTCGTACGCCGCCGTTATTTTTGGTATTGGGGGAATATTTACTCGATGTATAAAGCGAATATTCCAAGCTAAACAGAATATTCGGTGTTTTAACCTTGGAATATCGAGCATCTTCAGGTGTAAATATTCTCTTGATTAATATTACCTTCAGGTGTTCTCCATCCCACAGGTGTTATGATTAATGGGAAAGGTAATTGTGGTACCTGTAACTATATGGATGATGAAGGTAATTGGTGTAACTAATGAATTATACAGGTGATGAAGGTAATTGGTGTAACTCATAAATTATGCAGGTGATGAAGGTAATTGGTGTAACTAATTATTCAGGTAATGAAGGTAATTGTGGTAAGTATAACTATTTACGCAGGTGATAAAGGTAACTAAAACTGAACATACGGGTTAAGGGCCGAGAGTATGTTTATAGTTTATGCTGCACCAATACTGACGGAACTATATGTAAAAAAGTTAGTAATCTTCCGCCATGCAAATAACGTGGAGGTGAATTTCACGGTATCCTTGACGTAATATTGTGCTCCGTTGTCCAGGTCCTCTTGAAAATATGTCTCTTGGGGGGAGGGGGGTAGGGGAAGGGAGCGTGGGAAGGGGGGGGATGGGAGGTGGCTAGGGGAAGGGAGAAGGGGAGAGAGAGGGGGTAGCAGCAGGGGGGCCAAGGGAAGGGAGAGGGGAGCAGGAGAGGGGGTAGCAGCAGGAGGGGGGCCAGGTAAAGAAAGGAGGGGAGGGGAGGTGGAGGGTGCCAGCTAGGCTCTGGGCCGGAGGGTTCGTCTGTGATTTTCTTGAATAAATATTTTGGTTGTGAGGTTTCCGAGGGTTTCTTATACATAGGGTTATTGAGGGTCGCGGAGGCTGTCAGGAGAAGGGGGGAGTTAGGTTAGGTTAGAGGGAGGATCTGTGTCCTCTTGGGTGGATGGTGTGGGTACTGGGTGGCTGGAGGGATGGATGGGGATGATGTGGGTGGTAGGAGGGGATTACAAGAGGATTAGAAGGGATTTATTTTCTCCCCAAATCGCTATCGGGGACATATAGATATATCTCATCAGCAATATTTTCCCATCTCACTGTACCACCGTAGGAGTGAGGGAGCCTTCCAAACCTCCTCCATCCCATTTAATGCCTCGACGAGCTATTTATTCCCCAACGAGCAATTTAGTCCCTAAAAGAGTCATTTATTTCCCAAAACTGTTTACTCCCAAGAAGCTATTTAGTCCCCAATGAGCTATTTAATACCTAAACGAGGTATTTATTTTTCAAAGAGCTATTTTCCTCCGACGAGCAATTTATTCCCAGCCTTAAAATTTATTCATCGTGAACGTTAATATATCTAATTTATCGTCATTATCACGTTATCAATATATGTAATTAATCTTCAGTATAATTCATCTTCATTAGCCGCCCTTAGTTCAGGTAAAATAGAAACATCAGTGATATTAAATACATATACTGTATGATTAAATCTCTACCTTGACTCACCTTACCTGTGTTGATTAATGCTAGATGTGGTGGTGGTGGTAGTTGTTTATAGGTGTGGTGGTGGTGACTCTCTCTCTCTCTCTCTCTCTCTCTCTCTCATATATTTGTGAACAACACCCTCAGCTTCTCGGCATATAGTAATTGATTCACTCTGATTGGCTGCAGTTTTGTGACGTCATAGGCAATCAGTGCCCTAAACTGTTAGTAACGTTACAGAGACACAGCCAATCACAGCCCTAAACTGTTAGTGAGGTAATATAGGCACAGCCAATCACAGCCACAAACTGTTATTGGCAGCAGTTTAGTGACGTAATATATAGGCACAGCCAATCACAGCCACAAACTGTTATTGGCAGCAGTTTAGTGACGACACAGCCAGTTTCAGCCAATAGCCTCTGAGTTGGTTGATGGTCGCCGCCCTCCTGGGTTTAATAGGAAAATTTTAGTGGCCATTCACGGGGATAGCTACTACCTTGGTGGGGTGTGGTAGAGGTGTGGTGTGGTGTGGAGACATGGTGTGGTGGGGAGGTAGAAGTGTGATGAGAGTGTAGTATAGCTGTGGGTTTTTATTTACCTACAGTGAAGATAACAAGCAAACAGCAAACGTGATTACCCCCATGGTGGTCTGGACCCCGTCAACCACCTCTCTTAAACCACGAAGGATATCGACAAACTGTTTCTAATATTATGTTAATCGGGCCAATGTCAAGGGCAGGGATGTATTTGGTTGACCCCATTACGAGAGGACAAAGATTAGGGGTTCGTTTGGTCGTTTGTTTAGTGGTCATTGTGTAGTTTATTGTTTTATGAGAGTCCCCGCTGTTCTACTCTTCCGTTTTCTAAGAGGAGAAACTGTGGGAAAACATGAGAATCAGTCAGTTGTTTGATTTTAAATGTATCTCTCTCTCTCTCTCTCTCTCTCTCTCTCTCTCTCTCTCTCTCTCTCTCTCTCTCAGAAGGCTAGGTAGGATAGCAGCTAGGTATGGTTTGCCGAAGGAGAGATGCCATAGGATAGTCAATACTGGAGGTGTACTGGTGGGTTAGGATGTCGTAATGGTCAAGGATAGGCTGGGTAGGGTTTTTGAGAAGGATAGGTAGGGATAGAGCCAACAGAGGCATGGACAGTTACCAGGGTGATCCACGCAGGGGGGGTTGACTGATGGCTTCAATAACTCTCAATGTACGGTCACTTGTCGTCCCCCTCTCTCTGACGGACCACACACACACACACACACACACACACACACACACACACACACACCTGTGGATGGGGTTTTCTCCAATTAACGTTACCTACAATGACGTCATGCCTCATTAACATATGCAGGTTACTGGCGTTAAAACATAAATAAATTCTTTTAGATAAATAAATAAAAATCTTAAATGTCGTAATGAAAAAGTAATTATGTACAGTGTTTCGTTGTCCTAATAATGCATTAATGTCTGTTTGTAGGTTATTATATTGCCCGCCAGAGGGAAGTCTAGCATGTATAGAGCTGCTGATGCGCCTACCTGTGGTGAAGTGGACTTGATTTTAATTAAACTGAGTCTGATAAAAAAAATTCTCTTCAGTTAACGAGTAATGGGTTGGTCATGTATAGTGCTGCCGACGCAACTTGGATATGCGAATTACTGGGGCATTCATATATGAGATATATTAATATAACCGGGATATATTCGGGAAATATATTATTCAGCGTTAATATAATGATGGAGCGGATGACCTTTGCCGGAATTTATATATGAATATATGAACTTCGTGTTTAATACCTGTATGAAACGCGTTTACATCACATCTCGCTTGAGTTATAGTGCAGCCTAACCAGTCAGTTACAGGTACAGCCCGACCAATCATCATAAAATCACCATTATGGAAACATATTCAAAATGACACGTTTATTCGTTATTAAATAAATTTAATTTAACATTATGATAAATACATTACCTCGGCCATGTTGTGTTTAGGTAGGCCAACACCTGCCTTACCTGACCTAACTGATAGATGTTTATTGCAGGTGTTTAGGTAAGTTAACATAAAATCAGGTGATATTAACTGAACAAATACGTGATATTAGGTGAGAGTAAACACGTCACACATCCTGCCGATTTGAGTGGCAGGATTTTCTGCTTATTGGTGATCTGAGTGACGGGGTCTACAATCATTGGAGTTCTTGAGAGGCAGTTCTGAGTGCGTGAGGTGGTTGTTAAGTTGGACACACACACACACACACACAGATGTGTTTCTTACGGTACAGCAGTGTGTCGGTCCCTATCACTTAACATACACAGACAGGTATCAACTCCCTGCTATAAAATGGTACTGTTTTGTGCTGTAAAATACTGTTGTTATGCGCTATAAAGTATTGGTGTACTGGGCTGTAAACTACTGCTTTAATAGGCTGTAAACTACTGCTGTAATAGGCTGTAAACTACTGCTGTAATAGGCTGTAAACTACTGCTGTAATAGGCTGTAAACTACTGCTGTAATAGGCTGTAAACTACTTCTGTAATAGGCTGTAAACTACTGCTGTAATAGGCTGTAAACTACTTCTGTAATAGGCTGTAAACTACTGCTGTAATAGGCTGTAAACTACTTCTGTAATAGGCTGTAAACTACTGCTGTAATAGGCTGTAAACTACTTCTGTAATAGGCTGTAAACTACTGCTGTAATAGGCTGTAAACTACTGCTGTAATAGCCTGTAAACTACTGCTGTAATAGGCTGTAAACTACTGCTGTAATAGGCTGTAAAAACCGCTGTAATACGAGTCAGTTCACCTGTCTTACCTGGGGAGAAGTTCACCTTTATACAGACCTGACCTGACCTGACCTGACCTGACTCCAGCACATTTATCAAGAGTCCTCGCATTTGTGTATCATTAATAGCCACTCACTTTATCTTCCTTCACCTCCCTCCTCTTCCTCTCTTTATCCTCTTCTTCTTTTCCTTCTATTCGTCTCCTTCCTTTCTCCTTCTCCTCTACTCCTCTTATGAACATTTTCTCTTCCTTCTTCCTCTTCCTCCTCCAGGCATTAATATCATCACTGGCCACAGTCTCAACCACTCTTCTCTTCCTAATCCTTTCCTATTTTTCCCATTTTCCGTAATTCGCCTCTCTCTCTCTCTCTCTCTCTCAACACTAATCCATCTTTCAGTAGTTCCCTCCACTAGTTCCCTCCATCACCCCTCCCATCACCCTAGTCAATGGCGGACACAAAGTGATTATAACTACAACTTGCAACTTATAACAAGTCTCTCCCTTGACCCCTGACCCTTGGGGAGTGAGGGGGGAGGGGAAGTGAAGGAGAAGGGGGGAAGGAAGAAGTAGAGGAGTGAGGAGAGGGGGAGGGGAGGAAGAAGTAGAGGAGAAAGATGCATGTGATGAGAGACATAGCTTGAGACACATTGAGGTGATACAAATTGTGAGAGACATAGGGTAAGATGTACACAAAATGGGAGACACGGGGTGAGAGACGTCATCTGCCCTCGTGAGATTAAAGCAGTCATTTCTCATTACCGGGCACTATGGTGTTAATGAAGGGGCCTAACAGCGTGCGTGAGAGATAGAGGGAGTGAGAGAGAGAGTGAGTGAGAGATAGAGAGAGGGAGTGAGAGATAGAGAGAGGGAGTGAGAGATAGAGAGAGGGAGTGAGAGATAGAGAGAGGGAGTGAGAGATAGAGAGAGATAAAGGGAGTGAGAAAAAGAGAGGGAGTGAGAGAGTGAGTGAGAGATAGGAAGAGATAAAGGGAGTGAGAAAAAGAGAGGGAGATTGAGATAGGAAGAGAGATAGAGAGGGAGTGAGAGATAGGGTAATAGAAATGGAAGGAGGTGGAATTAGAGAGTGAAATAGATAAGAGATAGAGAAGGAGTGAAGGTCGGGTGAACTGTATGTGTGATCTTAAACTGTACTCGTGATGGTCTGGCCTTATGGGAGAGGCGATTGACGGGGAGAAGTGAGAGTCAACAGATGGAAGGGGGCGGGGGTTGTGTGTTGAAAGGGAAGAGGAGAGAAACAGGAGGTGGAAGAGGAAGATCAAGAGTCAACAAACAGAGAGAGAGAACACATGGAAGGGTAGGGAGGTGGAAGAGGAGGTGGGACAATCAGCTAATGGAAAGGGGAAGAGATTGATGAGAAAGAAAGAAGGAATTTCTCTCTCTCTCTCTCTCTCTCTCTCTCTCTCTCTCTCTCTCTCTCTCTCTCTCTCTCTCTCTCTCTCTCTCTCTCTCATAACACAGACAATAGCCAGTAATATATTGAACTACTATCGCTAAATGACTTCACTCTATTGTAATGAAACTTTTGCAACACGTATTAATTATTTACCTTTTGTAATTCCCAACATAAATGGCCGCAGTATTTTCTTTCCAACACAATTTAACCATTTTATGACAGCGTTATTAAAGGCATTACAGTACATGCCCGTGTTATGTTGTTCAGTAAATAACGTTGAAGGGGATTATTTGTTTGTTCAACTTTTGTTCATTTGTTCCTGGGTGAAATGTGGCCTTGTTCAGGTGGTGTTATGTAGCTTGTTCATATGTTCACTAAATAACGCTATGAAGAGTTTTATTTGTTCAGTTGTGTTTTTTAATTCTTTGTTAATTTGTTCAGGTACACACACACACACACACACACACACACACACACACACACACACACACACACACACACACACACACTACATAATACATATATTCCTTATCAGAGCAGGTTGGTTACGTCTGTCTGTCTGTCTACCAGTTCGAATATGTTTGTGTCGGTTTCTATCCGTCTGTGAGTCTGTCTATCTGTTTCTGTCTTTGTCTCTGTCTGTCTTTCAGTCTGTATCTTATATGTAAACTCAGGTACATTATTAACACTAGGAGTGCCCCGGGTGGCCTAGGAGTGCCCCGGGTGGCCTAGGAGTGCCCCGGGTGGCCTAGGAGTGCCCCAGGTGACCTAGGAGTGCCCCGGGTGGCCTAGGAGTGCCCCGGGTGACCTAGGAGTGCCCCGGGTGGCCTAGGAGTGCCCCGGGTGGCCTAGGAGTGCCCCGGGTGGCCTAGGAGTGCCCCAGGTGACCTAGGAGTGCCCCGGGTGGCCTAGGAGTGCCCCGGGTGGCCTAGGAGTGCCCCGGGTGGCCTAGGAGTGCCCCGGGTGACCTAGGAGTGCCCCGGGTGGCCTAGGAGTGCCCCGGGTGACCTAGGAGTGCCCCGGGTGGCCTAGGAGTGCCCCGGGTGACCTAGGAGTGCCCCGGGTGGCCTAGGAGTGCCCCGGGTGACCTAGGAGTGCCCCTTAGGAGAGGATGTGAACGTTGTAGTCATTAGTTAATATAAGTAAGTTTTTTTAAGAATTTTTTGTCAAGATTTATTTGTTTCCAGTGAATTAATTATACATGTATATTTTATTATAGTTAAATATACAGGTATACTGTATGTTTTAAATGAAAGCTTTTAACTATGACAGTACTTGATGGTGATTATATTAAGTGGTATAACAGTACTATACTCTCGCAGGATTAACTATAATGTGGGAGCTTAAAATTGATTGTTGGAATCCCGTGAATTATATTTTTTAGCTGAACCAATCACAGGGCCTCTCAATCGATCTTTTCCAATCACAATACCCTCTCAGCCAATTTTATCCAATCACAAGACCCCTTATAAAAGCTCGACCTCTGAACCAATCACAGGACCCAATATAAAACCTCTGAACCAATCTCCACCAATCACAGGGCCTCTCTCCCTCCCCTGACCTCTTCATCATAACCCTTGATCGATGTCAATAAGCCTCTGGGGGGAGACTCTTAATAATTGGTCAAGTTATGAAGACATTGGCGGGGGGGGGGGGTTGTTTGTATGTAGGTGTAAACAATATGAGGGGAGGGAGTGAGTGTAAACAATATGGTCGCCACAAAGGTCAAGAACATGACCTTGATCAATAATAGACTTCGAGCAAGAACAACAACAACATCCTTAGAGATACAACAGAACATTTTCTCAACCTAACCTAACCAGACCTAACCTAACCAGAACGTTTAAATTCAACGCCTCCAAACGTTCGCTAGTTGCAACATTATAAAGGAAACGTGAAAGTAGACACATCCATAAACTTTGCAACATGATTTAAATTTCTGCAACATGATGTAAACTTATGCAACATTATGTGTGTGTATCTGAAATGATGAAATAACCAGCTTATTTTAATAATCTTCATACTAAATCATACACATGCATGCTCGGTGTATATAACCATGAAACAGTATATTAAGTCGACACAGCACTACTGTACACTACAGGGATAACTTACTTACTGCGGCACCAATTTAGGAAACTCTGAGGCGATATGAGAGTCAGAGCTTAAAGTTATCCCCTGTACTAATTCACCCACCTCACCTTAACCGTTATACCTGTGTCTATAACCATTATCCCCTTAATTCACCCACCTCACCTTCACCATTATCCCCTTAATTCACCCACCTCACCTTAACCGTTATCCCCTTAATTCACCCACCTCACCTTAACCGTTATCCCCTTAATTCACCCACCTCACCTTTACTATTGTGTGTGTGTGTGTGTGTGTGAATCTATTGGGTGGGTTAAGTGAGTGGAAGTAATGAGTCTTTCCTGATCTGACGGTGGATGTTTGTCGTGACTGAGGGTGTTTTGTATTCTGTTCAGGTGTGGTTTAAATCAGCCAAGTAACCAATGATTCGCCACTTTGGTTTTTACAGGTGAATATTAATCCAGGTATTTCTTATAGATGTTTAATGAATTTCTTACATACACAACACAATTAGATACAAAACCTTTCACTTACGAGTTATTCCACTAAATGTCTTCTTGGTTATCGTAATTCCTAACTTGCTTCCATGTTTATCTCACATCCAGAGGGGGGCGGGGGGTGAGAGGATGGCACCACCAGCACACACAACACGTCGTGGGGGGGAGGAGGCACAAGTGTCAGGCCTCACTACCAAGAGCACTGCCGAAGGAGCACACCTGCACACGTCCGTCGCCGGCGAGGGCCACACGGATACTGACGAGTGGCTTGGCTACCCTACACACTGCCTCCTTCCATCCAGCCATCTTCCCTTTCTCCTTCCTTTCTTCTTTCCTTCTCCCTCCTTCCTTATCCTGCCATCCTGTTACTTCCCTCCCTCCTTCCTTTCTCCTGTCCACTACCCTCCTTCCTTCCTTCCCTCACGATTCTACCATCTTATCTACCTCTCTCCTTAACCTGCCATCCTGCCCACCTCCTTCCTTCCTCCCCAACACTTTTTCCTTCTCCCCTCCTTCTACCTGTTCTTCCTTCCTTTGTACCCTTCTCCTCAGTTCCTCGTACGTCCTTCTTCCCTCCATATCCCTCTCTTCCTCCTTTTCCCTCCCCACCTACCTACCCACGTCCCTCTCTCTCTCTTACCCTCAGCCATCTCCTCCCCTTTTCCCCTCTCTACCTCACACCTCTCTCCCCTTCCCTCCCCCCCCCCCCTCATTGTCTCAGATTTAATGCACGTTAGTCAATTTACTTCAGTTGGTGATGGAGAAATAGTTGTTCTTTTTATGCCAACGTGAAGGGTTGAGTTGAGGCAGTGTGAAGCTGGGGAGGGGGGTTGTCTCGTGTGTGCCCGGGGGACTCTTGCACCATAAGTGTTCGGGAAGAGGAGGAGCTCTCGCCTCATATGTGCCGGGAGGAACTCTTGCTGTACAGCGTTAATGTGCGTAACTCACCAATATGATTGGCTGGTGAATCATAACTCCGTGTTGTAAATTAAAGCTCAATCTGGCTGTTGCAAATGTAAAAAAGATATCCCATTAAATTGAATAAATAGATAAAATTATAGGTTATAGGTTGCATAATATATGGAAAAACGTATGGGTGAAAATAATGTTGTAGAAATTGAAATTAGTGCCACGCGTTCCCTTCTACTTGTCGTTTTAGTTATTATCTCGCTGCAGGTGTAATAAAATAATCACTGAATTCACGAGTATAAGTAATTATGTATAGACTACCGACGTGTGAATGTATAATTTTACTTGTTCATCGTCGCCGTCGTCGTCGTCATGGTCAGTAGGTGTTTGTTGCCCCGAGTACCGTGACGATGAGGGTGTTTTGTCACGAGCTGGGAGAGAGTGAGATGGAAGTGGAGAGGGGAGGGGATACAACTTGTCAATGGAGATGATTGGGAGGTGAATTGTTGGAGAGGTGTGTGGAACAAGTAGTAATGGCCTTCCTCCTTACCTCACTAAATGGAGCTCATTAATCCTACATGAATTAATTTAGATTTCAATTTGCAGGTCGTAGGGGTGACGGTCTCCCAGGCACCTGTGGCCGCCTGATTGTACTGTGGAGGTAAGTGGTTTGTGTCCACCTGTTGATGGTTGGGTGGATGAATAGATGGGTGAGTGGGTGGATGAATGGATGGATGGGTGGGTGGGTGAGTGGATGAATGGATGGGTGGGTGGATGGACGGATGGATGGGTGGGAGGGTGGATGAATGGATGGATGGGTGGGTGGGTGAGTGGATGAATGGATGGGTGGGTGGATGGATGAATGGATGGATGGATGAGTAGATGAATGGATGGGTGGGTGGATGGGTGAGTGGATAAATGGATGGGTGGGTGGGTGGAAGGACGGGGTTGGTTATGCAAAAAGTGTTGTGTGTTGGGTATATATGGATAGGCAGCAGGTAAGTAAAAGAAGTGGATAGGTAAGTAGGTGAGTGGATAATTAAGACACGAAAGGGATAGATAGGCAGGTAAGGTGGATGGACAAGTAGGTGAAGAGAAAGTCATATTTAAATTAAGGAACTCCACGTTATCGATTACTTTGTAACCATTTTTTTTTTTTTTTAGTATTTATATGTTTCACTCAAATTTGACCTTCATTTTTTGAGCAAATGAGCGAATTTTGTAAAAAAAAAAAAAAATAGAAAGAATTCACCCATTTGCGCAAGAAATTAAGGTCATTTTGAGTAAAATATATCTAAATACTCACAAGCATTATAGTTACAAAATAATCGATAATGTCATTATCGTCAAGAATCAGCTGGAAAGTAATTAAATTGCCATTACTTTTCTCGGTTGATTTAGGGAGTGTGGGAATGTCCTGTGTCCCCTGTTGAGAGAGGCCTTATATAAAATTTTCAAGGCATTATTGCTAAATAACACATAATGACAACATTTACACAATTTAAGATAATTAATAATATTATAGAATAATTTTATAATTTTCAGAGCATTTAAAAACTAAATTTAATGTAAAAGCTGTTCCTTTTATAGACCATGACAGGGAGCGCTGGCCGTACTCTCCGACATGTAAACACGGCAGCAAAAAATATTCTGAAGAAAATTGGTTTGTATTGGTGTAATATTGTATTGTGAGGACTCATTTGTGTTTTACTATGAATGATAAGTGTGCAGGGATTATGGTGTTGTCAGAGAGAGAGAGCCTTATAATAGTTGTGAGGACATTTTAGACAAGGTAAGAGACTTGCTGTGTGTGTGTGGGTGTTGGTCTGCTGGCAGGAGCAACAGGTGGGCAGGGGTTATATGACTATTTTACCCTCAGTTATATATCATATTATTGTATGTGAGTAATTATTATTCAATATATTTATGAATGGTTTTACTGTATAAATTAGTTTCAATTTGACTAACAAATTATAAATATAATATAATATCTTGAAGGTTCTAAAATAAAACAAAGTTCTTCTGGCCCCAGAATATACTACATATTATTTTATTGATAACTTTAAACTATTGTAACACAATCGACCAAGTAGAGATAGGAACACGTAAAATTAATGATAAGGAAGATAAAACATGATTAAATTATGAATATATTTATTAAGAAAACCAACAGCTCAACGTTTAATGGTTATGATACAGTTTAGGTATCAGGTATAGACTAAAAAATGTTTATCTAACCTAACCCAATTCAACCTACATCATTATACGTCCATAAGAGAAGTAGGACATCTTGGAGTATCAGAAGATAATTAAGGGAGATAATGATTAAACATTTAACATTTAAGTTATTGTGTAATGACTAGTGTAATAATGCCCACAGCCATCCTGTCCACAATCCCATTAAAATCGTAGTAAAATCATAAACAATCTCCGCAGCTAACGGTCAAATACCCTTTGGTTATTTGCCTAGCCAGCACAATCAAATAACACCTTCATAACTTGTACTGAGCCATTATTGGGTAGTGGTGGTGGAGTTACTTAGTACCAGAGTACTGTGTTTATATTTGATTCATATTATCCACAGTTGTTCTGTGAATGATGTAGTATTAATGGTAAAATTTTCACTGGTTACCACCAAGCATTTGGAAGTTGAAATTATGCTTGATGGATGTAAAATGTTATATAGATTTGATTCTATTGTTTGCAACTTTTTGGTACAAATTTATAATTAAAAAGTTTTGATTTTAGGGGAAAATTTGACATTTCCTACGAACTTCTCGTACAAGCGTGTACAGTGTATGTAATTAATTTGTATTTGTATATATGTGCACTGTATGTATTAGTATAGAGTATATAATTAATTTAGGAAAACCTAACCTAACCTTCTCCAACCTAACCTAACCCATGCACTATACCAAGATCTGGTTGGTTAACAAACCAGCTACTAAAATATCTCACTTATACAGTACTTAATTTATGACAGAAATGCCATATAATAAAAGTTTTTTAGAATGATCAAAACTACTGATTGCAACCATAAAATTATCAAAATTATTTGGGTGGCAACAAATGACATAATATCATATTAACTAATAAATTGACACAAATTCTTAATTTAGTTTTAATACCAGTATTTTATTTGCTCTTCTGTAAATAAGAACATAAATCACTTGTAGTTGACAGGTCATGAAGGATGTGGGCAATTATGGGGTAAAACACAGTGAAGAACTGATAGCGTGACACTGAAATGATGTCTCTATGTGCTTTGTATGCAAAGAAATTAACTATTTACTGTAAACAATCTGCCCCAAAATATGACGTGGCAGCCTGTTGTTGTTGTCCACTCTTAAACCAATAAACACTGAATCCTGTCTTACTTAACTTGTAAATAAATAACAGAGCCTCATTTTGGGGGTTTTATTACCATAAATATAAAATTGATTGTCTTTTTTTCTTTTAGGCTTTACTATCCAGATTCATGAGTCTATTAGCTCCACAAATCCCTTATTTATTTTTTTGTTTGGTTAAGTAGGATCTTAAACCTATTCTATGCACATTATAAATTATGAGAATTATATTTTTGGAATCAAATCCCATAATATGAGTTTAAATACATTTCCAATTTCTTTTGAGTAGTATTGGTTAATGAGTGAAACTTATGTTCTTATATTTTATTTTCCCTCCGTAGTTATGACTTCTTGTTGGCGTTGCTGTTTATCAAATCGTAAATTATCTGCAAGACCCATTCTCAGATTTATAGCCGAGTGGGGGGCCTGTTCAACGACCAAGAGGGCCAAGATTATTTATTAATGACTGCCATGTATGACATTATTAGTTGTAATTTCTATAATGAAACCATTTGCATATAAAACCAATTATACAACAGAACACTAACTTTATTTGTGACAACTAATGAGTCAGCTCACAACATTTTATGTATACTGTATATGAATTCATAAATTATTAAACTACACACACATATATGTAATGATAGTTTAAGTATGTAACATAGACAGGAAAGAATTATATAAACTGAAGTACAGCAGCGAATAACTGAATGTAAATTAATTTTTCTCAAATAACCAACAAGACAATAATGAAAACTGATAATGTTTATAAAAAAAATTGACATACAGAGAAATAATTAGAAAATATTCCTTCCATTAATAACATCTATATACACAATACTGTACTCATTATGTGATATTGATAATTAACTCGATACAATTTAATTTTCCTGCTTTTCCCTCCAAGTTCAATTTCTATGTAAGGTCTGCCCAAAATACAGTCAAGACCAGCTTACTTTTTCTATGGTGAGTCATTGAATGCCTATATTGTGTAAGCACGTGACAGTTGAGAAGGAGTGTTCACATATTGCAGTGCTTGTACCAAATGTGAGGGCAGCCGCATAAAGCTTGTGTATGTGAGTTAATCCATTTCAGAAAGGATATGATATCTTGAAATTTTCACCAATGTTTTTGAGAACTGGGCAATAAAATTCTTCAATAAGTCACTTAGCAACATGACATTCACTTACCAGAAGAGACGACGCAGTGTTGACACCTGTGAGTTTAGCCAATGGGACAAGATTTTCTGGAAGTAATAAACAAGTCTTGGATTCTGGCCAACGACTAGAAATGACTGTAAGTAGTCTAATATTATGCTCACCAAACTCAGCATTGAGTTCACCAAGGTAGTTATCTAAAATATTGTACTACAGTTGATGATGTAAATAAGCTACGCTATCAAAACCATGAACATTAGAATGTCTTATAGTTGTTTTAGTCACTGCTAAGTATTGGGGCAGTTTGTGTTATGCTTTTGCTTTTCCTGACGATATTCTGTAAGGTCGTGATGATCAAGTTTTGATGAGATATTCTCATTGCCAGTGTTGTTCCAGATGTCTTTAACACTACTGACAAGAGATTCAATAAGGTGAATTCTTGTCATGAAGTCAGTCATGTGATTGTAAAAGTTGATTTGCAGGTCCAAGTGTCGGCAGAAATTTTTTCACACGGTATGCAGTAAACATGAATTTTTCTGCATTTTATCTGTTTCAATAATCCAGTTGCCATACTGCTGCATCACACTCATTTTCCTCACATGTATCAAGTACATCCACCACCTTTTTGTGGTTACCTTAGCTATAATTGCTGACACAGTGGCCTGGTGACGTGACCACTGCTTGCTTTCCAATAGTATGCACTACTGTACAACCAAATGTAACGGATGGTTAAAATTTAATTAATTTTGCTACTTACAGTGACCAGTTTATTGTGCACCCTATACTTATCCTGTGAGCAGTAGCACAAAAGAATTACAGAGTTGAGGTCACAAGGGGTCTGGATAACTAACCCCTGTGGTTAGGACATTATGACATTGAATGTTACAGGGTATTTCAAATACATTGTTTGTTTTATTTTTGTACATCGAGGGTAACTTATTCACAACTGCCTGAGTACAACAGTGTGAGGCAATATGCCTGGCCACACACTTTGTTATTCGCATTTTTCATGAGAGGTATTCAAGCATATTGTGTGTTTGGTTCTATAGATGGGAAATGATATAGCAGTTGAGTTAAAAAAAGTGGATGCAGTCTTAATATATCAGCTATCTTGCCATTTAGAGATAAAGTGTTGTCCATTTCACACACAGTGTATTTGGACCTGTCCGTAAAAGGTTCTGTCTTCACACAGTCAAGGACGTGGTATTCCAGTTTGTGGTCATTTGTTTGATCACACACTTTGCATTTAGTTTTTTTCACATCTGCTTGAGGGATATACTGTCAGAGGTACTTATGTTCTTATCTTACTTTAGCAGTTACATTATCTTGTAATCTAGTGATCTAGTTCCCTGCTCCATATACATGTTTCACTTGATACTTCTCATCATGGTAAACACTGTATTGACTAATGCCTGTTTGCACTTGTCTGCTTGCATCAAATTCATCAATCTGTTCTTTCCTAGTAACAGTTTTAAGGGTTCCTTTTGACAGGCCCAAATTGTGTTCAACAGTGTCTTTGTTAGACGTGAGTTTGGTGAGGGCATCAACTCTGTCATGTTCTTTGAGGCCTGTGTGAGAAGGGATCAACAACAGTTTGATCTTGACACCTCCATCAATAAGGTCCACATTTGTGTCTGGCTTCACAGACAAATGCGTGACAACTTAAGTTAAGGGTGTGAAGAGCAAGCAGGATAGAGAGTCAGTGATGATGAGACTGTCGGTGATGGTGATTTATATAAATTTAATGGCTGAAAGTATGGCAACTAATTCTGTTTGTAGAATGGATGCCCATTTGTTAATTCTAATTCCTTTCTCAGTTACATTTCCATTAGGTTGATCATAACCTAACCTAACATCTTCATTTGCACTGAGAAGTGAGATAAGTCTCCTACCATGGTGTTAGTGGTGGGGTCTTTTTCTTCATCATATAGATTACAGCTCCTCCCCGACTTACGACCTCCGACCACCCGGACATTCGACCGCCTCGATCGTTAAAAATTTTTGTCAAATTACGTATTTTCGAGTCCCGTCATCAATGATTGCACTGTGTACTGACAAAATTTTCATTTGTAATTCACCTTAAAATGGCTGGCAAGCTTAAAAATGAGAGTTTTGTGGTGCTGAGAAGAAAAAGAGACACCCATTTTAGATTTTCTATGTATTATTTAAGCATTTTTTACTTAAGACCATTTCGACTTACGACCTGGATTTGGGTCCCTAACCCCGTCGTAAGTCGGGGAGGAGCTGTACTGGCTGATGGTAATGTTGTCTGGTTTACTGTAGCCTCTTTCATTTGTTTCTCTTCTTTTTTATGTCTTTCCATCCTTTTTCTTCCTCATTTTCTTGATGTTCTTCTTGTTTTTTTTATTTTCTGCTACATCTTGTGTTTCTTGCTCTGAGTTATCTTATGGTTCTCCTTGGTCTGTTCCTTCTTGTTCTTGAAGGTTTTCAGGTTCTGGGTGGTCTTTGTTGCCTAATTTCCCTCACAAGAGGAGTACATCCTTGTAGGAGAGGTTCTTGGTGTGCTTCACCTTCACTCTTCCCTCCATTTGGGACCCCCCCTGGTCAGAGAATTAGTGAGGACCACCACAGGCAGTGCATTTCTTGTTCTTGATCTTTCAATCATCATGCTGTGTCCATAAGACACACATCTGTAGCACACATCTTCTGGGGCCTTGCACTTTTTGGGTGGGTGACTGTACCGCTGACACTTGAAGAATCTGGTCTGTCATGGCACGGAAGATCTCACTCAGACGGTCTCCCATCCCAGTGTGATCATCTCTGGAAGTTTGTGGAAAAATCCAACTAGAGCCGAGGTGGATTTTTCGTCGGGTCTCTTAATTTCTCTCTGCGCGTCTATTTCTTCTTCTATGAGTTCTTTAATATCATTCTTGTTCATATGTTATACTTTGGCGTGGGAAATAGCTCCCCACACCTTAACGGGGCCGTCATCGATGACATTAAACGTTGCTAAATTGTTTAGCCTGAGGACTGTGTGGCACTTCTAAGAAGTCAGCAGTGACTGGGAGGCATAACCCTCTCACATAACCTCCAGTGTGACCAGCCAGGAACTCCTGGTTAAGTAGCCACTTCCTTTTTTATCATGACCCAGTTTGTCTTCAGCAAAGTAAAGGAATACAGATGTAAACCTTCCTTATTTCTCTCTCTGGTGTTATCTCTATCAATACAGTACAGGCACCATCTACTTTTAGAGGTTTTCTATAAGTATATGCTGTTGTTTCTTCTCTAAAACACTGTCTGCTGTACTCGAGACTCCAGTATTGGTGGGACTGTGTTGGCTGTGTGCATGCATGTGTGCTCATGATCACATTTGTAAATAATTGACGGTCTTAATTCATATGGAAACAAGACTTTTATCAACAAAGTCATTTCATAAGTTTTGAATATATTCTATCTCAATATGCTGGAAAAAAATTTGGAGAGTGAAAATGTTTTTATATTCCTGGGAACTGCCATAGGGCGGGTACCCCTACCAGTGAATTGTTCCAATGATCTAGATTGGAAACTTGATCCACCAGGACTGCCTTTGGGTCTGTTGGCATAAACACAAACTGCTCCAATACTTAACAGTGACTGAAATAACTGTAAGACATACTAATGTTCATGGTTTTGATAGTGAAGCTGATTTACATCATCAACTGTACTACAATATTTTAGATAACTGCCTTGGTGAACTCAATGCTGAGTTTGGTGAGCATAATATGAGACTACTTACAGTCATTTCTAGTCGTTGGCCAGAATACAAGACTTGTTTATTACTTCCGGAAAATGTTGTCCCATTGGCTAAACTCATAGGTGTCGACACTGAGTCGTCTCTTCTGGTAAGTGAATGTCATGTTGCTAAGTGACTTATTGAAGAATATTATTGCCCAGTTCTCAAAAACATTGGTGAAAATTTCAAGATATATCCTTTCTGAAATGGATTAACTCACATACACAAGCTTTATGCGGCTGCCCTCACATTTGGTACACGCACTGCAACATGTGAACACTCCTTCTCAACTGTCACGTGCTTACACAATATAGGCGTTCAATGACTCAAAGTAGAAAAAGTAAGCTGGTCTTGACTGTATTTTGGGCAGACCTTACACAGAAATTGAACTAGGAGGAAAAAGCAGGAAAATTAAATTGTATTGAGTTAATTATCAATATCACATAATGAGTACAGTACTGTGTATATAGACGTTATTAATGGAAGGAATATTTTCTCATTATTTCTCTGTTGTCAATTTTTTCATAAACATCATCAGTTTTCATTATTGTCTTGGTTATTTGAGAAAAATTAATTTACATTCAGTTATTCACTGCTGTACTTCAGTTTATATAATTCTTTCCTGTCTATGTTATATACTTAAACTATCATTACATATATGTGTGTGTAGTTTAATAATTTATGAATTCATATACAGTATACATAAAATGTTGAGCTGACTCATTAGTTGTCATAAGTAAAGTTAGTGTTCTTTGGTATAATTGGTTTTATTTCCAAATGGTTTCATTGTAGAAATTACAACTAATAATGTCATACATGGCAGTCATTAATAAATAATCTTGGCCCTCTTGGTCGTTGAACAGGCCCCCCACTCGGCTATAAATCTGTCAATGGGTCTTGCAAATAATTTACGATTTGATAAACAGCAACGCCAACAAGAAGTCATAACTAGGGAGGGAAAATAAAATATAAGAACATAAGTTTCACTCATTAACCAATACTACTCAAAAGAAATTGGAAATGTATTTAAACTCATATTATGGGATTTGATTCCAACAATATAATTCTCATAATTTATAATGTGCTTAGAATAGGTTTAAGATCCTACTTAACCAAACGAAAAAATAAATAAGGGATTTGTGGAGATAATAGGCTCATGAATCTGGATAGTAAAGCCGAAAAGAAAAAAAGACAATCAATTTTATATATATGGTAATCAAACCACCAATGTGAGGATCTGTCATTTATTTACAAGTTAAGTACAGTATTACCGGAGTCAGTGTTTATTGGTTTAAGAGCGGACAACAACACAGGCTACCACGTCATATTTTTTGGTAGATTGTTTACAGTAAATAGTTAATTCCTCTGTGTCAAAGAGCGTGGAGACATCATTTTAGTGTCACATGATCAGTTCTTTACCGTGTTTTACCCCGTACTCTCCGTCATCTTTCATCCCCTGCCCATTACAGGTAATTTATGCTCATAGAGAAGAGATAAAAAAATACTGGTATTTATAATTAAAATAAAAAGTTGTGTTAATTTTTATTAGTTAATATGATATTATGTCATTTGTTGCCACCCAAATTTTTTTGAAAATTTTATGGTTGCAATCAGTAGTTTTGATCATTCTAAAACACTTTTCTTCTATGGCATTTCTGTCACAAATTAAGTACTGTATAAGTGAGATATTTTACATTTTAGTAGCTGGTTTGTTAACCAATCAGATCTTGGTATAGTCCATGGGTTAGGTTAGGATGGTCTAGATTAGGTTATATATTCTATACTAGTGCAATCAATACAGTATACATATATACTAATGCAAATTAATTACATACACTGTACACTCTTGTCCTATATGTTTGTAAGAAATGTCAAATTTTCCCCTAAAATCAAAACTTTTTAATTATAAATTTGTACCCAAAAAGTTGCAAACAATAGAATCAAATCTATATAACATTTTACATCCATCAAGCATAATTTCAACTTCAAATGCTTGGTGGTAACCAGTGAAATTTTACCATTAATACTACATCATCCACAGAACAACTGTGGATAATATGAATCAAATATAAACACAGTACTCTGGTACTAAGTGACTCCACCACCACTACCCAATAATGGCTCATTACAAGTTATGAAGGTGTTATTTGATTGTGCTGGCTGGGCAAATATCCAAAGGGTATTTGGCCGTTAGCTGTTGAGATTGTTTATGATTTTACTACGATTTTAATGGGATTGTGGACAGGATGGCTGTGGGCATTATTACACTAGTCATTACATAATAACTTAAATGTTAAATGTTTAATCATTATCTCCCTTAATTATCTTCTGATACTCCAAGATGTCCTACTTCTCTTATGGACGTATAATGATGTAGGTTGAATTGGGTTCAGTTAGATAAACATTTTTTAGTCTATACCTGATACCTAAACTGTATCATAACCATTAAACGTTGAGCTGTTGGTTTTCTTAATAAATATATTCATAATTTAATCATGTTTTATCTTCCTTATCATTAATTTTACGTGTTCCTATCTCTACTTGGTCGATTGTGTTACAATAGTTTAAAGTTATCAATAAAATAATATGTAGTATATTCTGGGGCCAGAAGAACTTTGTTTTATTTTAGAACCCTTCAAGATATTATATTATATTTATAATTTGTTAGTCAAATTGAAACTAATTTATACAGTAAAACCATTCATAAATATATTGAATAATAATTACTCACATACAATAATATGATATATAACTGAGGGTAAAATAGTCATATAACCCCTGCCCACCTGTTGCTCCTGCCAGCAGACCAACACCCACACACACACAGCAAGTCTCTTACCTTGTCTAAAATGTCCTCACAACTATTATAAGGCTCTCTCTCTCTGACAACACCATAATCCCTGCACACTTATCATTCATAGTATAACACAAATGAGTCCTCACAATACAATATTACAGCAATACAAACCAATTTTCTTCAGAATATTTTTCGATGCTGTGTTTACATGGAGGAGGGCATGGCACACCACACCACACCCTTCTTCCCAACCACACACTCTTCCTCCTAACCACTCCCTTTTCCTCCCATCCACAAACACTACCTTCCATCCACACACCCAAAAGTTTGGGTGGATGGGAAGGGAGTTGGGATGGGTAGGTAGGTGAGTTGGGTTGGAGGGGAGGTGGTGTAGGAGGAGGGTTGGGTGGGTGGTGTGTTGGGTATAAGGAAAGGTGTGAGAGAGGGTGAGTGTATGGATGGGAGTGAGGGTGTGTGTGGGAGGTCCTCCCATACACAAACCCAACCTCCCACCTTTAATGTGTGTGGATGGGACTAAGGTTTTCTCATTTCTTTCAGATTGTGCGCCTCCGAGGTGAACGTCTGACTGAAGTGAACATGTGGCTGGTCGAGAACTCCTCCAAACAGGTAAAGTACTTATGACAATATACAATGTCTATATGCAAGTATTTTTTAATGTTATGTTTTAAACTTCTTGTATTCCAGGTTTGTTTGTGTGGCTGACTGTGGACCTACAAGGTGCTTCTTGGAGGTAATAAAGGTAAAGTTTTTCAAGTTATAGTTGATAGTACTAACGGCACCGTAGTTAGACGTAGAATGCACAGTAGTAACTCCGCCTTGTTCAGCCGAACATGCCGGTCCCAAGCCCGGATAAAGGAGGAGGGCTACTGCAGTGTTGTATCTACCATCGCCACCTAACAAACTTACATTATAAATTGCTCTGAAAAAGGTAATATCTAATGTCAGCAACAGAGAAAAAAATTACATACGTAGTTATGTACTGTACATTGTGTACTATGTTTTTATATCTTTGTAGATAGGTAATACAAAATAAATTGAATATACAGTATATTTTTTATTTTCATATGTATACACTACACATTTATTGCAATATAGATTAACAGTCCAGAAGTTGATACAGAAATACAAAATATCCTTGGTCATATAGCCTCGCTTTATACCTGCACTGTCTAGGTATAGTATATATCAATTTACTGGCTATTCCTGCAGTCTTATGTTCTCAAACCTACATTACCAAATATTAGCACAGAAGAAAATCAGAGAAAACTTGTGATTGTCAACATCACTAGATATCTTTCTCCCATGTCCCGAGAAATAATCACATTACAGTACCACTACCATTATTATTTCTCGGCAGATACATCAGTGATGGCGGGGCCGTCACATTACCAGCTGTTGTGGATTTCTCAATTCAACCTTTATATTGCAGACTCCACATAAGGTGAGTTTATTTCACTAGACCTTAAGGTTTTATAAAGTATCTTTTGTCAGGTTTTGGTCCTACACAAAATTTAGCTTTAGATAATAATGGAAGTCTTATACTTTGTGAATAATTGTGGCCAGGCACAGTACAGATATATTTATTCAGGTGACCAAGTCTTTAGGGGGTTGGGGTTGGGGGTGGGGGGAGGGGGGTTCATAAGTTGTTTATTACAATTTTACAAGATTTTTTTCTTCTATATTTTCAGGTAAAACACTTCCATTCAGCAATTGGTGTGCAGTGTCCAGATTGTCAACATTTAGTAAGTAAAATTCTTACTTTATTTTACTTTCATTTACTGTATATATACAATACTTTCAAATTAATAGTATGTATGCAATCAAAAATGTTCTTTACTGTCATGGCCGATGAATTTCAAAATGAACAGGAGACACCCGTTCTCTCGGTAAGGTTGTCAAAATCCTTTGTCCGAGGCGTCTGTAACTTAAATGCATTATTTGTGCCATCTGTGGGTATCTAGTAGTTTTGATTACATGTACCCAAGAGTGCATCACATGGGCATTGGTTTGTAACAGTTATACGTACAATGAATGGCACTTTGATGTCAATTGGTGATAATTATATGTAATTAATGTATATATCATGTTCCAAGTTACCCAGAAGCCATCATGTGGGTGTATCCAAGTTGATCACTTTAGTTCATGTTTCAGGTATAGTTTACAGTTCTACTGTACTTGTGGTTTATTTAGATCATTATCATTCAACTTCGGAATATGAAACGTAAAGTTTATTCAATATTTATTTATTTTATTATACACAGACATTATAGGAGTACAAACCATTACAAACACCTCCCATTGCAATTTCCTCTACCAGTGCAAGTGCCTCCCCCGGTACAAACGCCTCCCCCGGTACAAACGCCTCCCCCGGTACAAACGCCTCCCCCGGTACAAACGCCTCCCCCGGTACAAACGCCTCCCCCGGTACAAACGCCTCCCCCGGTACAAACGCCTCCCCCGGTACAAACGCCTCCCCCGGTACAAACGCCACCAGAGGCCTCCCCACACTGAACAACAATTACATATTACATTTAATTTTACAAACCACAAAGAGAAATGGATCCGTGCGAGATATTCAAACCTCGCACAATCCGTTTGATTGACGTCCGTGTATCTCGTTGTACACCTTGCTGATACTTCACCTGTGGACGAGAAATATATTATAAAATGGAAATTTTTTGCAACCACAACAAAACTGTGACTACCACGATAGTTAATAATGCTACTGTACATAATGTATCTTGCTATTTTTAATACTGTGTGGCTTTAATCGAGGTTCACTCCTACAGTCTTGAATGCATTAGTACAGTACTTCAAATATTTTCTCAAGTTTTGCTAGATTATAAACAAAATATTTCGGTAATACTTAACTTTCACATTACACTATTTTTACAGTAGTATACAGAACACCAATTCTGTTCTTTCTTAGTAAGGTGGTAGTCATCAAGGTGTGGGATGCTGGACAGTAGTGGTCACCTTGTTGTGTCTGGTTCATCTATCTTGTACACCAACCACCTGCAACATATTTGTTTTTAGATACTCTACATCAGAATTAATTAAGCTATTTTATATCCCTATCAATACACAATATTGAGGTTTACTTGTACTGTATGTTCTTAAATGCACTATTTTAAGGAATATGTCAAGTTTTGCTAAATTATATAAAAAAGGTTTCAGTAATACTTAACTTTTACATTACAGTACACTATTCTTACAGTAGTGTACAGAACACCAATTCAGTTATTTCTTAGTAAGGTGGTAGTCATCAAGGTGTGGGATGCTAGACAGTCGTGGTCACCTTGTTGTGTCTGGTCCATCTATCTCGTACACCAACCACCTGCAACACGATTATATTTGTTTAGATACTCTACATCTGAATTAATTAAGCTATTTTATATCACTACCAATACACAATATTGAAGTTTACTTGTACTGTATGTTCTTAAATGCACTATTTTTAGTAATTTATCAAGTTTTGCTAAATTATGTAGAAATGGTTTCAGTAATACTTAACTTTTACATTACAGTACACTATTCTTACAGTAGTGTACAGAACACCAATTCAGTTCTTTCTTAGTAAGGTGGTAGTCATCAAGGTGTGGGATGCTAGACAGTAGTGGTCACCTTGTTGTGTCTGGTCCATCTATCTTGTACACCAACCACCTGCAACATGATTTGGATTTAGTTCAATCTTAATTCACCTTAATGTATTACTACCAATACACAACATTTACTCCAGAATTTCTTGGAATCTAAACTTGCATTCCTATATATATGTGATGTATCCATACACTCAAACACCCTCCTACATCACCTTACACAGGAGCATTGTCCTTCCTCCTCAGTTTTGGCTGCAGCAGTCTTCTCAAAGGCATCATCCCCTACATACCTTCATAGTACATGCTATTTTTTGCATCACATTTTTAACATGCACTCCATTCACCATAGCTTGAGCACACCACCATCCATGCACGAGCGCCCCCACCCCCACTGTACGAGCGCCCCCAGCCCCACTGTACGAGCGCCCCCAGCCCCACTGTACGAGCGCCCCCAGCCCCACTGTACGAGCGCCCCCAGCCCCACTGTACGAGCGCCCCCAGCCCCACTGCTCCTCCTTTCCAACCCTTCACACAAAGTAAGTCCCTCCTCTCGAGTCTTACTTCCAATAGTTTTGGGGATGGCCATACCAAGATACATAAGTAACTTACCTAAGAAGGCTGAAGTAACATGCTGGGTGTTACATCTTGCTCAAGGTGTCAGTCACTTCCTCTACATTGGCATTCACGGATGTCAGCCGTCACCTGCAACGTGTTTAAAGTTGTAATTTATGTACAATGAAGATTAAACATACAATTTCCATCTACCACCAGACTACATGTACTTGTACTGTCCCCAATTGTTTACTTAAATACCTTATCTACAAAAGATCTTATTTTAAGTTGCATTAGTGTTTTAGTTTTCTTAATACCTCAACAACTAACATTTACCACAACAATAGTATAGCCAATCATAACAAGCCTTCATCACCAATACTGCTACACTACTAAATCTCTCCACACTGCTTTATACACAACACAGTTTACCACAGTTCACTTACTGAACCCTCCCTTCCTCCCACCCCTCAAGCCCCCTTAGGTGTTCCCCTTGACAACTTTGTCACATTTAGCTTGAATGAAAAACTATACCAACACACCTGCTCACCCCATATGCCAATACACAAGCCATATAGTCCCCCTACCCTAATTACAACAAGCCACACAATGTTTAATGATTTCACAAGTCCCACAAGCTTCCCTTGCCTAAATAAAACTCAGTAAGTTGACTTTACCTGTTCTGGCATTTTAAGTTATTTCTCCTTAGGTTCAGTATGATGTTTCTTCTGGCCAGCTTAACCTGAAGAGAAAGTCAGTACAGTACACGATTAGATTTTGAAAAGGAAACTGCAAAGTATGCAAGCTATTGATTTTTAATAATTTAAACAAGTGAAATTTGTTCTAGCTTAACTTTCTGAATTCATGATCAGTTAACTTGTGGCAAATTTTAAGTTATGTTCTTTAATATATTTGTTATCCAATATATAAACCTATATAATAGGTAACTTAATATTAATTTGGGTCAGTCTAGATTAGTTACATTTAATCTAAGTTAGGCTGATTAGGTTAGTTAGGTTGTTAGTTAAAACCCACCTACAAACAACCAGCTTTACTTACTATTAATCACTTTACTACTACTAATGCTCACTAATACTGAAACTAATTGGCATTTAGTCCTGTACATTTTCATAGCACTTTATTAAGCTTTCCCAAATCTCTACAGCTAATCTTAATTTGACTTCCAGCTCAGTCTATCTAGACACAGCTCTCCAGAGCCACTTGTAAACTTGCAGTTTCGTCGAATATGCCCTCGTAGTTTAGAAATTCGTTTATCCTGTGTATTTTGGGTCGATTCAATGGAATTTGACCTTTATTTCCAGGGGAAAGCACCCTCTTTAGAATTATATCCCCCCCCCCCCCCCAAAAAAAAAAAAGCATGGAAATCTTTAAAACTCCTTTCTGACATTCTTTGCTCCCTGGTTGAAATGGTGTAAGAAATACTCCAATAAGGAAATCTAAAGGTTGGGGATGGTTAAAAGTCAGGTGTGTACTGGCCGAAACTGCAATAATACCGAGCCCTCCAACACACACACACAGTCCTCCAACACACACAGTCCTCCAACACACACACAGTCCTCCAACACACACACAGTCCTCCAACACACACACACACAGTCCTCCAACACACACACACACACACACAGTCCTCCAACACACACACACACACACACAGTCCTCCAACACACACACACACACACAGTCCTCCACACACACACACACACACACAGTCCTCCGACACACACACACACAGTCCTCCGACACACACACACACACAGTCCTCCGACACACACACACACACAGTCCTCCGACACACACACACACACAGTCCTCCGACACACACACACACACAGTCCTCCGACACACACACACACAGTCCTCCGACACACACACACACACAGTCCTCCGACACACACACACACACACAGTCCTCCAAAGCCCTTCAACATGCACAGTCAGCCAAGTCCCACACATACCCACACACACACACTGCCCAGTGTAGGAGCACAGTGTTGAGTGGTTTATGGGGTGACCATAATAGCCAAGATAATATATAAGTAACTTAACTGATGAGGCTGAAGTAACATGCTGGGTGTTAAATCTTGCTCAAGGTTCTGTCACTTCTCCATTGGCCTTCAAGTACACCAGCTGTCACCTGCAACATGCTTAAAGTTGTAATTTACGTAGAATGAAAATTAAACTTGCAACTTCCATCTACCACTACACCACGTGTACTTACTGTCCCCAACAGTTTACATAAACCATTACCTCCACACTAAAACTATAGCATTTTTAGATCTCATAGTGTTCTCCCGACCTCCGTAAAGTGTCATTAGTGCAAGAGCGAATGTAAGTGTCGCCAGGACCAACATATGTGGTAACTCCAACGAGAACCAGGCCAATAAGGTAAGAAATAAGTGATTCCAACATATGGTGAGAGGCTGTTAGATTAGGTCCGGTTTATGTTTTTATAGGTTTTTTTTTTTTTTTTTTTTTTTTGCATTTTGCATTCGCGGAGCCATTATTTTTTCGGAAAACGCCTCACCAAAAAAATTATAAAAAAACGGCCAATTTCCGACGGAAATGGAGGTCATAACCGATCTAAACACATACGCTAAAAATATTTTGTTTTACTTTCTAATTGTTGAGTGCACATACAAATGTACCTTTTTTCACAAGGAGGCAACCAAGGAACCTCCAGGTTACGTTACGTTGTTAGGTTAGTCATGGTGCTTTTTGGTTGTTGACCAATGGGTTTTTCCGATTGTAAAATCCATGGTTGTCCACTTTTAAAAAATTACCAGGAACCTTAATGTTGCGGGATTTAATATATACTGTATTCTGAAACGTCTCGCCCTCTAGCCTAGCCTAGCCCAGCCCAGCCCGGCCTCGACTCTCCCGGCTCCTCGCCCCGCCCGGCTCCCTGCCCCGCCTCACCAAGCCCGGCTCCCTGCCCCGCCTCACCAAGCCCGGCTCCCTGCCCCGCCTCACCAAGCCCGGCTCCCTGCCCCGCCTCGCCCGGCTAGAACCCTTAATCAATTGTTACAACTCCCAGAAATCGTAGCTAAAGAGTAAGCAAAGAACTAGCCAGTAAAAAATCTAGTCAATGCGGCGCAGTTTTCAATGCTGAATACAGTGGTGGTGATGAACGTTTGGGGAATTGCGTAGTTATTGAGTTATGACCACCCGGCTCCACCATAAGTGTGTTGGGCTGCGAAGCAAGAAATAAAAAATAAATAAAACCGTAATCGAACCCAATCTGGTCATTGTACTCACTTACTGGTTAATTATTACCTAAATACTGATGAACGGTTTACGCTCGTTACTCACTACCGGCTTATAGTTTAGGCTCGTTTGTCATGACTCATTTGGCGGTATATTTGCCTAAAACATTAAGAAATTACTGGTTAGACGTTAAAGAGCCACTTAATATAATACTAAACCATATTAATGTATTTGTTTAAGCTGCAAAGTAGGTACCATAGGCCTTAGAGCCCATGAAACTTGGGGATACGACCCTAGGAGGTAAGTGAACTGCAACAACCGGCCGGCAAGTTTTTTTTACTTAATTCGGCATTTATTACGCCATAATTAAGTATATTAAACACTACCCAAAAGAATAACCATTTCTCTTGGCCATTTTGACTGTAGACAGTCGAGGAAAAATATTACACGTATATAATTGAGACTAGAAGTGTGGGGCAGCTCGGGCTTACCTGCTTGTCAACTGCTGCCAGTGAGTGGTGATGGTCGGTGATGAATGGGGCGAAAATGAGTTGTCGAGACTTTATATATGAAGGTTGAGAGTGACGTCACGAAGCTTCATTGAATCATTTTGATGCTTCATTGAAGCATTCGAATCTTCGAATATGAATATACGCTAAAATACCTAAAAACGTCAAATTTATGGCCCAATTTCACTTTTGATTAACTTTTAGGATATAATACAGCGAAAATAGTGTCCCATGACGAAAAAACTAAGAACAGAAAAAAGGAAAAGAAGAGAGAAATGCTGGGACTCGAACTCGGGCCTCAGTGAGTGGCAGGTAAAACGCTTATCCACTGGACTTTTCGGGAAAGTAGATTATCGACTTTTTGGGGAAGTAGATCATCGACTTTTGGGGAAATATAAGTAGATAACCAACTTTATTATTATTATTATTATTATAATATTATTTTATTATCATTGTCATTATTATTTATTATTATTTATTTATTACATCCCCCCCCCCCCCCCCTAGGCCTCGATGTGGGTCAGTGACCTGTGTCCGGGTGGGCTAATCTCAGAAAAAAAAAAAAAATTCTTCTTCCTCTCATCAAAACAAAAAGGAAAGATTGAACGATAGAGGGAAGGAACAAAATTCGAAGGGGTGTTTTTTTTTTTTTTTGGCCCCTGTCGCCAACGCTGGAAGCCTAGTTTTCTTATATTACTTTTGGATGCCTTCATTTTCGCGAGTTTCAGGAATATATGTAATTAAATCTTTAATTACAGTAATAATCAAATAAGATTTTAATGCCATAATCTATTTCATATTTACAAATTAAACCAATGAAAATATATAATAAAATTTCACAGGAAACTAGTGAAATTATTAAATGTAATTGTTTTCTGGGATGAAATATAATAGTTACCCCTTCGAAGTTTTCTAGGATGAAATATAATAGTTACCCCTTAAACCTTCTTCTTCTTCTCATCAAAACACTATCCCTTCTTATTCTTCTTCTTCCTCTCATCAAAACGAAAAGGAAAGATTGAAAGATAGAGGGAAAGAACAAAATTCGAAGGGGTGATTTTTTTTGGGCCACCTCTCCCCAACCCTTCCCCCTGAAGCCTAATTTTCTTATATTGCTTTTGGATGCCTTCATTTTCGCGAGTTTCAGGAATATATGTAATTAAATCTTTAATTACAGTAATAATCAAATAAGATTTAAATGCCGTAATCTATTTCATATTTACAAATTAAACCAATGATAATATATAATAAAATTTCACAGGAAACTAGTGAAATTATTAAATGTAATTGTTTTCTGGGATGAAATATAATAGCTACCCCCTTCTTAGTGTTCTCTCATGAAATATAATAGTTACCCCTTCGAAGTTTTCTAGGATGAAATATAATGGTTACTCTTTAAACCTTCTTCTTCTTCTCATCAACACTATCCCTTCTTATTCTTCTTCTTCCTCTCATCAAAACGAAAAGGAAAGATTAAAAGATAGAGGGAAGGAACAAAATTCGAAGGGGTGGTTTTTTTGGGCCCCTGTCCCCTGCCTCCTGAAACCTAGTTTTCTTATATTACTTTTGGATGCCATCATTTTCGCGAGTTTCAGGAATGTATGTAATTAAATCTTTAATTACAGTAATAATCAAATATATATATATATATATATATATATATGCTGATAACCACCAGGAAAGAAGAAAACACGAAGTTCCCAAGCGCTTTCGTGTAATTCACATCTTCAGGGGTGAGTACAGACTAGAGAGAGAAATACAAATCAAGGTGTATTTATACAGAGGAGGGTGAGACCAGGTCCACAATGGTCAGGTATTAGGTAATGACCCTACTAATCTTTAAATAGCCGTTACTCAAATTCATGTTGAATGCTTCGGTATGTTTAATAAGACTAGATTCTATGATGTTCCTACTATCAATTGAATTACATGGTAATATTGAGGAGGCATTATCCCAGTCAATGCAATGCTTGTTATCCCTCAAATGAACAAACAGAGCATTGGATTCCTGGCCTGTCCTAACACTGTATTTGTGTTGTTTAATTCTAGTTGCAAGATCTTTACCTGTCTGGCCTAAGTAAAACATATTACATTCCTTGCAAGGAACTTTATAAATGCAACCAATTGTGTTGTTGGGGGAGTTCTTGATTAACATTTGTTTAACAGTGCATGAGTTTTTAAATGCCACATTGACGTTCCAGGTTTTTAGTTGTGCAGGAATGTGAGAGAAATTTTTGTGAAATGGTAATATTAAGATATTCTTATGGTCATGGGTGGGCTTGGGATCAGTTCTATAAAAAGTTTTCTTAGTAATGTTTAAGCATTTGTCTATGAAAGATCTAGGGTATTTAAGGTTTGAGCCAATATTATATATATATTTGTATTCCTCATCGATGAATTCCGGACTGCAAATTCTCAAGGCACGTAAAAACATTGTTGAAAATACTGACTGTTTGACTTTATTATGGAGGGCAGAATAATAATGAATGTATGAACACACATTAGTTGGTTTTCTATAAACACTGAACTTAAAAGTGTTACCTATTCTGTGTATCAGACAGTCTAGGAATGGCAATTTACAGTCTTGCTCTAATTCCACAGTGAATTTGATCGAGGGGGCTAAGTTGTTAAGTTGTGGCAGGAAAGCTTTTAGGTCCTCATTACATGGCCAGAGACATATTACATCATCAACATATCTAAACCAGACTGCTGCGGGTGATAAAATATTACTTAATAGTTTCTTTTCAAAGAATTCCATATATAGGTTGCTTAATACAGGTGAGAGTGGATTACCCATTGCCATACCAAATTTTTGAGCATAATATTCCCCATTGAATTCGAATTTGCAATCCTTAATACATAGTTTGATGAGTTCGATGAAGTCGTCTTTCGAGACGGGCAGTGAAATGTTATCCAGGGAATCTATGAGGAACTCTAGTAAATCATCAACTGGGACCTTTGTAAAGAGTGACGTTACATCAAAGCTGACCAGTTTAAAATCCTGATTAATGTGTAAGTTATTGAGTTTATCAGCCAGATCCATATTATTCTTGATATTGGAGTTAGAAATGTTGCCAACTAGGGGATTTAGTAAAGAAACTAGCCATTTAGATAGTTTATAAGAGATTGACCCAACTGAGCTCATGATGGGTCTTGCTGGGTTATTGGGCTTGTGGGTCTTGATTACACCGTACATGTATGGCAGTGGAGGGGACGTTGAAGTAAGATGTTTAATGAGAGTAGCTTTGCCTCTCAATAGGGACTTCAGTTTTTTGTTGAACTGGGTGTTGACAGTGTTGAGAGGATTATTTATGAGTTTAGAATATGTTGTAGTATCACATAAAAGGTCATTCATTTTAGAGATATAGTCATCTTTGTTTAAAATCACTACTGTGTTGGCTTTATCTGCTTTAGTGACATGTAGATCCTTATTTTTCTTAAGGGCTTGGATTGCTTTGGTGAATCTTTCTGGACAGTTTGGAACACAAGGCTTGGACATAGATGCATACACAACACCTTTACATATGTTCACTTCTTCACTTGTCAAATTACTGAATTTCTCCAAATTGCAAAATGCTCTGGCTATGTCAACACTGTCGACTCCCTTGTTAGAACCATCAAAACTTAAACCATAGCCGAGGGCACACAAGGTATCATTGTCTAGTTGTTTAGAGGAGAGATTCACTACACAGTTGTTATTGGCATCCTTAGTCCAATCACTATTTCTAATAAGGAGTGCCAATTTGTGGTCTATCTTGGCTTGAAGATCAGAACGCTCACGTCTCAGGTTATCAAAACAGTAGTCCAACATGAACTTTTTCCAACAACTCGGTATGGTCATATTAAAAGCGCGCTTTTTTTGTCTTACAATACGGAAGGCTTCATCCACTTCAATTTTCTTTATTTCAAAATGTTTCTCAAGGATGATTTCTTGGAACTCATCAAAGGTGCGGTCAGACATCTTCAGGAACTTCGTGTTTTCTTCTTTCCTTGTGGTTATCAGCATATATATATATATATATGGTTCTAACAAGGGAGTCGACAGTGTTGACATAGCCAGAGCATTTTGCAATTTGGAGAAATTCAGTAATTTGACAAGTGAAGAAGTGAACATATGTAAAGGTGTTGTGTATGCATCTATGTCCAAGCCTTGTGTTCCAAACTGTCCAGAAAGATTCACCAAAGCAATCCAAGCCCTTAAGAAAAATAAGGATCTACATGTCACTAAAGCAGATAAAGCCAACACAGTAGTGATTTTAAACAAAGATGACTATATCTCTAAAATGAATGACCTTTTATGTGATACTACAACATATTCTAAACTCATAAATAATCCTCTCAACACTGTCAACACCCAGTTCAACAAAAAACTGAAGTCCCTATTGAGAGGCAAAGCTACTCTCATTAAACATCTTACTTCAACGTCCCCTCCACTGCCATACATGTACGGTGTAATCAAGACCCACAAGCCCAATAACCCAGCAAGACCCATCATGAGCTCAGTTGGGTCAATCTCTTATAAACTATCTAAATGGCTAGTTTCTTTACTAAATCCCCTAGTTGGCAACATTTCTAACTCCAATATCAAGAATAATATGGATCTGGCTGATAAACTCAATAACTTACACATTAATCAGGATTTTAAACTGGTCAGCTTTGATGTAACGTCACTCTTTACAAAGGTCCCAGTTGATGATTTACTAGAGTTCCTCATAGATTCCCTGGATAACATTTCACTGCCCGTCTCGAAAGACGACTTCATCGAACTCATCAAACTATGTATTAAGGATTGCAAATTCGAATTCAATGGGGAATATTATGCTCAAAAATTTGGTATGGCAATGGGTAATCCACTCTCACCTGTATTAAGCAACCTATATATGGAATTCTTTGATAAGAAACTATTAAGTAATATTTTACCACCCGCAGCAGTCTGGTTTAGATATGTTGATGATGTAATATGTCTCTGGCCATGTAATGAGGACCTAAAAGCTTTCCTGCCACAACTTAACAACTTAGCCCCCTCGATCAAATTCACTGTGGAATTAGAGCAAGACTGTAAATTGCCATTCCTAGACTGTCTGATACACAGAATAGGTAACACTTTTAAGTTCAGTGTTTATAGAAAACCAACTAATGTGTGTTCATACATTCATTATTATTCTGCCCTCCATAATAAAGTCAAACAGTCAGTATTTTCAACAATGTTTTTACGTGCCTTGAGAATTTGCAGTCCGGAATTCATCGATGAGGAATACAAATATATATATAATATTGGCTCAAACCTTAAATACCCTAGATCTTTCATAGACAAATGCTTAAACATTACTAAGAAAACTTTTTATAGAACTGATCCCAAGCCCACCCATGACCATAAGAATATCTTAATATTACCATTTCACAAAAATTTCTCTCGCATTCCTGCACAACTAAAAACCTGGAACGTCAATGTGGCATTTAAAAACTCATGCACTGTTAAACAAATGTTAATCAAGAACTCCCCCAACAACACAATTGGTTGCATTTATAAAGTTCCTTGCAAGGAATGTAATATGTTTTACTTAGGCCAGACAGGTAAAGATCTTGCAACTAGAATTAAACAACACAAATACAGTGTTAGGACAGGCCAGGAATCCAATGCTCTGTTTGTTCATTTGAGGGATAACAAGCATTGCATTGACTGGGATAATGCCTCCTCAATATTACCATGTAATTCAATTGATAGTAGGAACATCATAGAATCTAGTCTTATTAAACATACCGAAGCATTCAACATGAATTTGAGTAACGGCTATTTAAAGATTAGTAGGGTCATTACCTAATACCTGACCATTGTGGACCTGGTCTCACCCTCCTCTGTATAAATACACCTTGATTTGTATTTCTCTCTCTAGTCTGTACTCACCCCTGAAGATGTGAATTACACGAAAGCGCTTGGGAACTTCGTGTTTTCTTCTTTCCTTGTGGTTATCAGCATATACCTAGATCACGCGCACCTACAGTGATTTACTTGCATATATATATATATATATATATATATATATTAAATGTCTCCACACAGGATATCCTGATTAATAATGTTGCAGTGAAAGGGTTAAAGCACAAGTATATGTTATGTGAAGGATAAAGTAAAATCATTGATATTTAGACTATGTACTGTATACATATTCTATTGTAATCACAATGCTATTTATAGGGATATCTAAAAGTAATCCAAATGTAAATTAATTATATAGCTAGCCCTGCTATTTGTAACTACTACGAAGTTAGTCTGCAAATAACCATTGACAATAAATAGTATATTTTTAGCCACACAAGAAAAATTAACATCTTCCTTTTGTTTTCTCAAACCAAACAGCTTACTACTTCATGACATAAAACTCTTTTTCAGTGGGGAAATTTCAACACTGTTAATCCATTTGATGTACAATTATATACAGTGGAAATTGTATAGTAATTCAAATGGAAAAATATATTTAAAATATTCTCTATGACTGAAATTCTAGTGGTAGTCATATACTGTACTGTACTGTACAGTAGGAGGGTTTTGAGTGTGAAGATCGGTAATAATCCTGGTGGCAAGAAGTGATCATATTGCTTAAGGAAATAATTTTAATGTAGTGAAACCTATGATACATAACATGGAAAATAATAATAATAAATTAAAATATTAGTAAAATAAGTACTACCGTATACCAAGAACTTAAATTTCTCTGCTTTACTTACAAGGAGAAAAACAGTGACAAACACTAAAGAATCTTGGCAGGATTTGAAACAAACCTACATAGTACTGTATAATGTCACTGCTAAAATATTTTCACAATGTTCATGACATCACATTTCATAAAACAACCATACATTGAACTTTAGAGTGGAGGTGAGCAACATACAGCAGCCAGCTACTTTTAACAACAGTCCATCAAAGAAACTTGCAACAACAAATAAGGTGAGAAAAAAAAAAGCTTGTTAAAATTTATACATACAACAGCTATGAAACAGGTTATATACTGTATCTTTAATTGCTTTTGTAACATTTGCCACTGTCTATGAAAATAGGGGCTGACATGATAAGTTTGTCACATTTGCAAGCCTTTTTCTATTATGATATAGAGGCAGCAAGACACAAGCAAATTGTTTCATGTTGTTCGCTGACATTCTTTCTCTCACTTATGAATGACAGAAAATGAAGGGAGACTGTGTGCTTAATCTCAATTATCTGCCTCATAGACAAACAGGTTTGATATAAATGTGGGGATCAAGAATGACTACGTTGCCCTGAGCCTTTCATGTAAGTATTACAGAGACCAAAATATATAGAGAAAAAAGGGGGCTACAATACTTATAACTCTTGATGTACTAACCATGATTGCTTTCCCTTTCTTCAACTTGCTGTTTTAATGTACTGTACAAACGTCAAGTGATGTGTGTAATGAAATTATATTTAAAGCAACATAGACTCTATCTCTGAGGTGCCAAAAACCATGCAACAAGACCTAAATCCAGGTTCTTGTTCCTTAATATGTGAAAACGTTGGATCACGAGACATCGTCTTCCAACCATCAATAATTGTATGTACTGTATAATAATTGTTACAGTCTGGATATAGATAATACAGTATTAAAATCACACCTTTTTTACACAAGGTTTCTCTTATATTATGGGCAAGAAAGTCTTTGCACAACATCAAGTTGAGCAGTATGGTAACTATTAAATGGAGAATAAACTTTTACCACCGACGTCCCAATTCACTAAAATCTTCATTAGCCTTCATCAGGGGGTTTAGGCCAAGCATGCAACATAACTATCTTCAAGCTAAAATTATATATATATATATATACTTCATTTTTAGTCCATATAACACGCGGACTTTGAACATATAATCAACGACCTCACCAGCAAGGAATCGAACCCTCGACCTACTGGGTGTGACAAGGGAACGCTTACCGGCTAGGCCACAAGGACACTAAAAGCAGTTCTAGACTCTGTTATATTTCACACAAAGCCTGTTCAATGAGCTGATGGCGCCGTGAACCTCAATGGGAAACTGCCCATGCCTCTTATGTGGTGTCAGTAGCATTTTACCGAATCCAGCTCGATGAACAGGCTTTGTGTGAAATATAACAGAGTCTAGAACTGCTTTTAGTGTCCTTGTGGCCTAGCCGGTAAGCGTTCCCTAGTCACACCCAGTAGGTCGAGGGTTCGATTCCTTGCTGGTGATGTCGTTGATTATATATATATATATATATATATATATATATATATATATATACAGTGGGGTATGCTATAACGAACGGATCCTACTACGAATATTCCTATAACGAACGGTTTTACCTATAAAATTGAGAATGCTATAACGAACGAAGCTCCTACAACGAACATTATTTAAATTTTTTTTTTCTAATTTATTGTTTTTTTTATTACAAATATTAATGATATTCTTTATATCAGGGGTTTAGATGCATATTTATGCACTTTTTTACAATTTTTACAATTTTATATTATATTTTTCAGTGTTAAGTGGTTGTATTTGGGGGCCTGGAACGGAATAATCCTATAACGAACGAATGCTATAACAAACAAGGTTCTAGAACCAATTAGATTCGTTATAGCATACCCCACTGTGTGTATATATATATATATATATATATATATATATATATATATATATATATATATATCTTGATAAAATCACACGGGAAAATGGAAACAACGGAGCACCTTAGCTTTCGTCTTTATTCAAGACATCTTCAGGGGCAACTGGACTACATGGACAGAGAGAGGCTTAAATATACAGGGTGACCTTAAAAACATGAGGTCAGGTCATAATGATGTCATCCACTAATCCCCACACCAACACACACGTAGAGGAGCTTAAGAGAAGGGGGTTGACGTGACTAGACAGGTCAGGTCAAAAATAATGGACCCACAAAATAACTATCATACATCTAGATCAAAGGTTTTCAAAGCATTTTTAACCTTGGGCCACTGACAAATAAATTTATGTAACATATTATCAGTTTTGAACTGACCATCACTTAGGTTTATTGATTTTAATTCCTTAATCAAACTAGCTTCAACCAGTGATGGTCAGTTCAAAACTGATAATATGTTACATAAATTTATTTGTCAGTGGCCCAAGGTTAAAAATGCTTTGAAAACCTTTGATCTAGATGTATGATAGTTATTTTGTGGGTCCATTATTTTTGACCTGACCTGTCTAGTCACGTCAACCCCCTTCTCTTAAGCTCCTCTACGTGTGTGTTGGTGTGGGGATTAGTGGATGACATCATTATGACCTGACCTCATGTTTTTAAGGTCACCCTGTATATTTAAGCCTCTCTCTGTCCATGTAGTCCAGTTGCCTCTGAAGATGTCTTGAATAAAGACGAAAGCTAAGGTGCTCCGTTGTTTCCATTTTCCCGTGTGATTTTATCAAGATTTATCTTATCCACGTTTTCATTGTGGATTTACATGAAATATGTATATATAATCATTACGTAAGGCAAATACCCTGTACTGTACCTGTTTACACTTGCTGAGATCGGAGCCCCATTTTTACATTTACTGATCAACAATACAGTAATTTCTGCAAACCAATAACACAGCTACAGTACATTGGGGAGGTTTCGTGAACTGAGTAAATATAAGTGATTTTTGGAGTTGACTACAGTACACCCTGGAACAAATGCTACCTCCAGTTGTTTCTTTGTAAGCCTGATTTCAAAATTCACATCTGCAATAACTAACTTACTGTATTTACAAATTCCAAATTTATTCATTTGTTTCTAAACTTATATTAACAATAATTGACATATGTACATACTCCAAATTATATCAATCATTCTTTAACTGAAACAACACAAACTGGTAAACATAAATATTCCCTTTCTAACAACACTTTCAAATAAATTGATGCACAATGTTAATCTGAACAATAATACATACAGTAATAAGGAGAATAATACAAAATAAAATATACCTTACAAAAGGAATTCAAAGCACCAAAAATATATTTAAGGCTTAATTATAGGTGGCTACAGACCCAGGCCTGGCCCTCAATCTATTTCTGCAACAGAACCATTTGATCATAACACTACAGTATACATGTGCAGTAAGTGGCAACATACTACATAAAATACAAACCTGATCTACGATCATACTTGACCTAGAGCAGAAAAAACTGTAGAGCCACACCCAAGTCAGTAACAACACCTTGATAACAACTTCAACCTTGACTGAGATACATATACAGTAGGTAAATATATAATGTAAATGAAAAACTTTCTTAATAGAAATTCTAAAATTAATTTCCACAGGTTTTAACTGACAACACTAACAAAGCGTTTCTCATAAATAAGTAAGTCAATGGTATTCTAATATCATAATGCAACCTCCATGTTGATATTCTTTACACGTCATTATGTCTTTTCAAATATTCCACTGAACTGAAGGTAAATTTACTGGAACAAAAATTGTAATTGAGAATTTCATGAGGAAAAGTTACCTAAGCTGACTTAACCTAGCCTAACCTATGTCACCCTTGAAGACAGTAACAAAACACAAATTAAGAGCCATGAAATAAATAATATTATTTATTCGACAAGTCCAACCAATACAGCTTTTTTGTCGCAAAAAAGTGGTTAACATATTAAAAGCAGCAAAGATGAAGTGTCCTAAGCGTTTGTGGAGTTTAAAGAATTAATTTTATGAGAACAAATAAAAAAAAAAGTATGAAACTATACAGTACAATAAGGAGTTTTCAAGTAGTACAGGGAAATGGAGGGTGACTGAGGAATCTACTGTGCATATCTAATTAATCTATGTACAGTACAGTAATATCTCCGTTAGCCGGAATCCCTCAAACCCGGAACTCTCTGATATCCGGAATTAAAATTTTCTCGAAAAATCATTCCCAAAGCTGAAAAATTCCGAGGAAATATTTCCAATACTCGAAAAATTTTGGGGATGGGGATTTTTTTTTTCCAGGTTTGAGAGATGAAAATCAGGAGCATTTTCTGGAAATTCAGAGAAAATTTTTCCGTTACCCGGAAAATTCCAGAGATAGGGGATATTTTTCAAGGTTCGAGAGATGATGTGATGGGCAATTTCTGGGACTTCCAAGAACATTTTTCCGTTACCAGGAAAATTCCAGGGATGAGGAATTATTTTTTCCGACTCTGAGAGTCGTCTCATTATCCGGAAATATCTTATTCCCAGAAGTGCTCTGCACCAATTGTTCCGGCTAATGGGGATATCACTGTATTTGGCAAAGCTAGTGGGAGCATATATGGCAGGGGCAGATCCAGGAAGGGTCCTGAGGGTATGGACCCCCCTTTTTCGTCAGAAAATTCCAAGACAGTATAGTCTTCATTTACGTGGTCAATTGAACCTGTGGAGGTCCGCATAAAACGAAACGCATAAACGAAATAACAGAACATATGGGATTAATTGAAATAGAGACTGGGCCGACCCCCAAACTACACTTTTTCCGACACAATACATACGTTGTAGTAAAAATAACATCTTAACTTTATGATGGTATGCACACAATTAATAAAAAAGAGAAATATCAATAATATTAGGGTTTTTTAACACTTACGTTAGTAGAAGAGATGGCTGGGCACATAGGGATGGGGGGTTGGTTCCGAGGCAGAGGGCAGATTATTGGCCCTCACCTGTATCAATTGTATCACTATCCACCACAGAGGCTTGCAGGGCCTTTTTGTCAAACCCCTCAAAGTCCATATCCTCACTATCACTGACTTGGGCCGGCTATGGTGGGTGGCGGGGGAAGAACTTGGTAATGTTTTGTTGACTGAGCGACCTTGTTCGCCCTGCCTGCGCCACTTCCCACGTAAATGATGGAATGAACCGTGTAAATAAAAATTGTCGGTCTGGCAAGGTGCCCCGTAAATGACCAAACGCGTAAGCCGAGACTATACTGTACTTTTCTTTAATGCAGTATTGTACTCGGGTATTTTCATATCGTAAAAAGTAATTACTATTGACCTCAGAACACCTCTTAATATCAAGTGCACATGGCTTCAAAATGGCCTCAAAATGCCCATGATATTGGTCAGATTTAAAAAAAAAATCTGGGAGGACTTTCAGCACCCCCCAGCTGGGTGAGCTTGCTATGCTCACCATGTTCCCCCACCCACAACTTGTTGGACCCCCTCTTAATATTCCTGGATCTGACCCTGAATAAACATGGGCCAAATGTGAGACAACATAACAAGTACTGTATACTGGAAGAATCTGTAGAGATAGTCAATCTGGGCAGTGATGCCAATTAGACAAGGACTGATGACACACATAAAGACAAACAAGTTTGTTATAATGATTGCTCTAAATTTACCACACACTTTCTCAACTAAAGGTGGGCAGTTGCGCCACAACTTTCTGGTTGCGTATGCAGTTGGCTGCACATTTTTCCAGAGAGTTGCGGCACAACTTTTACAAGCATTTTCAAGCGCAACGCGCAAAATTTGTCGGCAATAATTGAAAATTGGAATACGACTGCATAGCGACCGCATAAACAAACGGGCATCCCTAGAGCCGCACATTACGAAAATTTATGTTTCTGGCGGAATGATTCAGCATACACATGATACAGGTCGGGCACCATATTTCTGAACTGTAAACCAGATGAGACCCCCCCCCCCTTCCATTGCTCCCTCACTGTAGTTGCCAGATTTCATCTTTCACATAAACTCTAGAAACTAGAGTTAATGTGAAAGATGAAATCTGGCAACTACAGAGAAGGAAGGGGAGGGAAGAATGATTCATATCATAACCAGTCAGGTAGTCAATAGCACTGCAGTTAAGCCGTCAGTTTCTTTTTGTTTTGTTTCTTGTTATTACTAGTATTATGAATCATTGTGTGACGAGGAGTAGTCTGTGGCCGGCAGCAGTGATCCTGCCGACCAGGACATGGACACGGAAGTTGAAGTGACTGAGACTGTTGACAGCCAGTCCACCGAGACTGAGGCCAGTGGCAGAGGCATTTTTTTTGTAATAAAATATTGATAATATTATCTTTTTTATCAATTATATTTTGTTTTACTTGTAAATAGGCAAATTATTTTATTTTAGTATTTATTTATTTATTTTTAAAGTTGCTCGTTGCAGTTGCGGCGAAACTTTTTGAAAATGGTTGAGGGCGCGGGTGCAGCACAACTATTTCAGCTAAGTTACGGTTGCGGTTCAAAACATAAAGTTGCGTGTGCCCCTATGCTCAAAACTACTCGCATGAAATTTTCTATTACCAGTATTGTTTTTTTTTTACATGTGGAGTCTGTGTTGATAGAAAGGTTTCTTGTGGTTACTACACAGGTTTTCTAAGCATCAACATTGGTCTTGTTGATGGATGCTGTTTACTTGGGTGGTTGACTTACACTCAATATGGTGGTGGTCCTTGCAGGAATGGTTCCTTACATGAGTGGTACTGTAGTCATCAGTATTGTGTTGTGATCTTGAAGACTGTCAAAATAGTTGCGTGCTTATTCCATACAAATGCACTGGAGGAAAATTCACCACTTCCTGGCATTATTAGCTGCAAAAGGTTTTCCTCTCAGTCCCCAAGGAAAACTTTCTTTCAAAGTTCCAAGGCATCATTCTCATCTTTGATATGAATGACCTCTCAAAAAGTAATTTGCCACTGTAACAGTATTTTTCTTCTTGCAAGGCTCTACTTTCAGCTGCAGCCATTCCTGCACAATGATATAAGAAAAAGGAAACTAAATACAGTAAGCCCAGATAATTTGGGGATTTTTTTTTTTTGCGGTCCTCTATTATTTGTGGATGACACCCTGGATGTACCAAAGAGTGTCTAAGGGTAGTTTTAAAGTTGCTGGCATTTTCGTGGCCAGGACAGGGAGCCATTCGTTCTAGAGACAGTAATTTCCTTTACCTGTATTGTATATGTGTGTGTGTGTAAACACACACACAAAACACATACAAATAAATAACAATGGGAAAATCCTCTCATAAATTATCAGAAAAAAATTATTAGAAATGTTGAGTCTACCTTCAAGTCCATTCCGTGCTTTGTTATTAATAATGCACGGAGTAGACTTGAGGGTAGACTCAACATTTTTAATAAATTTTCTTCTGATTATTTGTGAGAGAATTTTCCCATTATTATTTAATCCACACACACAAAGATATATACAATACATGTAAAAGAAATAATTGTCCTAAGGGCAAACACAAAGGGAATATACTTTTTTTTTGTACACAAGTAAAAATTCCCCCCCCCCCCCCCCAGTCAGCAATGTTATTCGCAGATTTGGCGATTTCGGCCTTTTTGAGAATCTAACCCCCGTGAAATTGAAGGGCACGCTGTATATATAAAACAAAGTAAAGCAAAAGTATTGTAACAGTATTTAACAAAAATACTTCAAATTGATCAGTATTTAACCTGTTGCTCTGCCACACCGCTACAGACTCACATATATACAATCTTCAAGTGTGGTAGAATTTACCACCGAAGGACCAACATTTGATCTTGACTGCAGGTAAAGCAGTTATACTTACTGTACTGGTTTGTACAACAATGTGAATACTACCACCATTGTTCTTGTTTAAGCTAAGTTCCCCCATGTTTAAAAGCCTTGTTCTTTTCCCCACAGGAAGTGGCACACTATATTACCCATTAATAACTTGATTATCTAAGATGTTACCCATTAATTACTCTGCACATAATGTGCAAGAGATGTCACCCCAAGGGACATTAACTGTCGTCTTGTATGTTCTCTTTCCTGTAATATTCTAATTCATCTGGAGATTGAAAAATAAAATACTATACTGCAAAATATGACTATGTGAAGTCCTTAACAGTAAGAATGGTACATCTTGTAATTACTTGAATCCTTTAGCTGCTCATAAAATAGCAACTGCTGTACAATTGCAGATGAACTTACAAAAATTAATTTAAATTAAAAAAATGTAACAAAAACTGAGCAGAGTATTACTGTTCCATAATATGAAAGACAAGTTCCAATATAATTGGCTGATCAGTGATATTGGCTGCTGCTCGGTGGATGACGGGAATCAGTTCCACGTCCAGGTCATTCATACACGATGCTGGCAAACGACTTCCACTGCTGCCCGCTTCATAACCCACCTGGGAAAAGTTACATCTTTTAATATCAGGTCTCATAATGTGTTTCTATAGCACGTACTTGATAGATTCCTGTGTAAGAATTTAGTTCTTACAAAGCCGGCATAAATGAGTAACCAAAATTATAAAAGAACTAATATACAGTACTGTACTTGGGAACCACATAAATGTAGGCCCATACCACATCAAAGTTTACCAGAGCTTATTTTTACATTGATTCATCAAAGTGCCGAATAAAACCGAATACAATAAAGACAACTACATATATACAATCTATACACTATACACCCTAAAGTAAATGATGACAAGAACTGTGCATTCTAACAGAGAGGACCCCCCCCCCCCCCCCCCCCCCACACACACACACACACACAAGCACTCGCTGGTAGGGACATTAAGAATAATAAATAAATATACCAAAGGTCACATTTTACTTACACTATCTTGATGAATAGTGGTACGCAGGCCAAGACAAGTGTGTCCATTGGAATATAAGTCAGACAAGTGTGGGGTGAGCGCCACACAGAATGATCGCGCCAATAACTCAGACAGTCGGCTCAGGTTCACATCGTTGCTGTTGTTACTTTCTCCCTGTGAAGGACAAAAATCTTGTACTACAAACAAAGGAATCTCAATACTGTACATTGAAACCTCCATTTAACGTACCATGTGGAAAGGTAAATCCACAATTTCAAGGGTTTATTAAATGTGAAACCGCCATCTAATGAACTATATAATGAAGAAAGTCCATTATATTAAGGGTCTGGAGAGAGAAGTCTGTTCTATGAAATGTTTCACTGTACTATACCAAACTATATCTCTTGCAGCTAACTACAAGATAACCTCGTTCATCAGTGAGTGAGTGAACAAAACAGAGAAAGCCTACACATGCATTCACTCCATTCACACTATTGATGATGACAAAGTCTCATATTACTGGAAGGACATAATTTCCTACCTGCATTATAAAGACTTCTGTCCACCTTATGAGATGAGCATTACTGACATAATCAGTACCAGAGTGAATCTTAACCGAGGGTATTCCATCCATCTGCTTCTCATCAACTGGACTTTTGATTCTGAAATATGACCAGTATAGAGATAATTACTTTTAGGGATATAAATAATTTACTATGAAGTGATATTTAAACTACTGCTGTGACTACCACTTTTCTACACCAACAAGCCCTAATTCACTTGTTAGTTTTTTTTTTTTTTTTTTTTAATAGCCCACCAGGGCACAGGTCACTGACCCACAACGGAGCCTAGGGAGTGAAAAAATAAGAGTAAAAATAAAATAAAAAGAGAAAAGAAAGAGATTACATTAACCTAAGCCCCAGGTTAGGGTACCGCTGGCCGTATCCCCCACCCGGGGGTAAATTGAGAAAAATCAACTTGTCCAAAAATTATTTTTAACCCTTTTAATGATAAAACAGTAAAACAGAAGTAAGAAAAACTATATATTGGCCCTCTAGAAACTTCCCTGGCAGCGCAGAGGGAGATAAGGGTACAGCTTGTCATGACAGCAAGCCTCATGGTCACCTACACACTTAGTAGCTTGCCTTTGTATCCGGGATTGCCAGTAATGCATATATTTACTGTACTAATCATAATACTTATTTGCTATAAACTATTCATTTTGAATATTTCATTTGCATGATTTTCCATAAAAAGTGCTCAGCAACACTCACCAGTCGGTCGCTACGCTGTCTGGCTGCTCTGTGTTTCGTAGAGCAAGTAGTGCAGAAAATAATAACAACTCCACAAATAAATACATTTATAACATAATCATAGCATTATTTTACAGTAATACTACACTACAATCCAAGCAACATTGCAGCAAAGAGAAAGGGAAGAGAGATTATCAACTAAAGGAGGAGTTAATAAGACGAAATGCCTTTGATTCCACCCTATCTAACAGTTGGACAGAAGAAGAGCCACCCCAGATATGAGAGCAGTACTCCAAGCTAGAATGAATGAATCCCTTATAAACTTGAAGCAACTGCACAGGAGTGAAGTAGCTGCGGCTTCTGTAGTATGGATGAATTCTCTCTAAATCATCATAAAAAAAATCACTTTGTATAAATAATAATTTTATATTAACATAATACAGGCGTACTGTATTTTCATATGGTTGGGAAAATATTTATTTATATACATTTATTCTTGACATTCTTTTGTTGTTGTTCTACTGAGGCAGGGAACAACACAGCACAGATGACAGAAATAAATCATCTTTACAGGATGATGAAGAAGATGCCAGCAAATGATAAGAACAGCCTAACCTGCAACGTATACCAACAAACTTACCCAATGTTAAAATTCTTGTCATCGCTGGTCCACTTGATGGTCACAACTTCGTCGGGTTGGCTTGCTGAAACTGGACCGCAAGGAATCTCGAAGTCCTTCATGTTCTGTAAAGCTTCACGTAATTTGGTCATCATGTCTGCTGGGATCTGTTAATGAAGAGTGTGAACAGTAGGTAGAGTAGCTGGAAAAATTTATCTGTAATCAAACATAATAATTCAGGTAACTGATCATTCTTCACCCCTATTCTCTCGGAGGAAACTCTGATAGTTATAATATACATCAAAATCATATCATCTCAATCTCTGACCAAAGAAATATAAAAAATAACAAAATAAAAAACTTGTATACAGTACTGTGCATCCGTGCAAATTGACGAGCTGAGCAACTATGTGTGTGTACAGTGTATTTCTACCTCTTGTCTTAACAGTTGTGATATATTGTCATTTTCTACACTTGTCTCCCGTCTACAGGTACTTTGTCTTTTCGTTCAGGTTTCCCTGTACCCCTTGATCCACCACACAATACATAACTTAAAGGAGAAATCAAACAAGGGGAGATTAATGGTGGATAAGAGTAGAAAGCAATAGAAACGGATCAAGACAAGTGAGAAAACAGTAGGAATGGATCAAGACAAATAAAATGAACAGGAAGGAGCCAAGACAAATAAAATGAACAAGAAGGACACAAGACATAAAATGAACAGGAAGGAACCAAGACATAAAATGAACAAGGACACAAGACATAAAATGAACAGGAAGGAACCAAGACATAGAATGAACAAGGACACAAGACATAAAATGAACAAGAAGGAACCAAGACATAAAATGAACAAGGAGTCAAGACATAAAATGAACAGGAAGGAACCAAGACATAAAATGAACAAGGACACAAGACATAAAATGAACAAGAAGGAACCAAGACATAAATTGAACAAGGACACAAGACATAAAATGAACAAGAAGGAACCAAGACATAAAATGAACAAGGACACAAGACATAAAATGAACAAGAAGGAGTCAAGACAGATAAAATGAACAAAAAGGAGTCAAGACATAAAATGAACAGGAAGGAACCAAGACAGATAAAATGAACAAGAAGGAGTCAAGACAGATAAAATGAACAAAAAGGAGTCAAGACATAAAATGAACAGGAAGGAACCAAGACAGATAAAATGAACAAGAAGGAGTCAAGACAGATAAATGATTAAAAAAAACACATTACCTGAACCATGAGGCCATCTTCTACAATGGAAGATTTTGCCGAGAGGCCCGACGTGGTCTTCAGGGCACCATTAAATACAATAAAACTTGCCCCAGTTACTGCAAGGGAAAGTCATGATTGAAACAGGTAATTACTGTACACCTTGCATAAATCTTTTAGTTAATAAGGTGAAAATATATATTGCAATTAAAAATGAAGTGTGGGTAGTATGATACAGTGAAACCTCTATTTAATGGACCATAAAGAGAGGAAAGTCCATTGAGGGTCTGTTGTATGTGAAACCTCCATCTAATGAACTGTATAGAGAAGAAAGTCTGTTATATCAAGGGTCTGTTATACAGGTGTATGTGAAACCCCCATCTAACAGATTATATGGAGAGAGACATTCATTACACAGAGGTTTCACTGTATTCCTATCTTATAGTGTTTCAAGGGTGTGTTGATGATAAACTGAGGAGTAAGTATAGAACATTTCCTGAGCACAATACATTATACTAAAGCCAACACAAGTACTGTACAGTACTTAGCTAACCTCTACGTGGTCGATTATGAATATTAATTGCTTGAGTAGAGTAGTGGCCATCATCATTTTCTATGGTGACCAGGTGGGAGTCAGCCTGGGGACTGAAGTTAGCTCCAAGGGCCAGGACGTGGTCATTGCTGTTACTCAGAGCCTTTGTTACCTGATACACAAATACAATACAGTTACTTTACAAAATTCTTGTTAGTGATATATGGAAATACTTATGACTCAACAGAGATAGTGGAGACAGAAATTAGCTAAAGTTGAGGAAAATATAATACTGTGCATACTTTCACAGCATGTATGTCAGGTTATCATAACAGGTCACATCTATCAGTGGATGACACGTGTCAGCCAGCCAATGTAACATAACCCACATTACCAAAACAAATCTTGGACAATTACCTGTTCATATCTGTTCTTAGGGAATAGTAAACTGGTTTTCTTATCCTCCATGTGAATGACAAAACCTTCAATGCCAGGGACGGTGTAAGCATAATTACGGAAATCCTGAAGCAAACAAAACAAGTGGCGTTATTTAATGTTTTCTTCAATGATTTAATACAATTAGGATGTGGATCCATTAGCAATGAGGAGCCATTATAATTGGACCCCAATCTTTATAGTATGATTAGGTTGGGCTGGGACCTATTAGCACTGAGACCAATGTCACCAACTGCCTGATCTAATGATTTATAAAATAAACAAAAACTTAAATATGTTACCAAAGTGATATTCCATAATCACTTGACTGAATGGACAAAGAAGTTCAAGAAATGAAAAGGATCATTACCAGTAAACACCAGGACTACAAATCTTTTATCTCAGGAGAAGTTAGTAGTAACATGAGGGTATTTCTCAAGTAGTTGGGGCCTGGGGGTTAAAATCTTGTATTTCACCCAATACTAAAGAATGCTACCCATAATGCACAGGACTGCCACAGTGACTTCATCTTAAGACTCTTACCACAAGAAGGTTCATTATGGTGTGCCCAATCTCACAGAAGACGGGCTTCCTATTGCGTGCAGACACAAGCGGACAAGGGTAGTAGCGGAACTCTGCACCCATGCGCAGCATTAGACGAAGTGGGAAAACCTGCGGAGAAACACAAACACCTTCAAAATGTTTTCACCAATTTTGTTAATATATTATTATTTGATGCCAGTGATTGTACTATGGAGGAACTCTCAAAATATAAAGGAATGTTGAACATGTGGAGGAACAAAAAAATACTGTATATCGGAAGATTGACTTTAAGGAGGAATTTTCGTAATCTGGAGAATGCTCTGAATGTACCAATACTTCTCAACAGTTTCTGAATCCCGCCTTGAAACAGATTTTGCAGAGAACTTCCTGTAGTCAACACACCTTTGCCCATGGAGTCTCCCACTTCTGAATAAGGACGGCAAAAATATATGGTGAGGGGGGCAAGACCAAGTTACGGAGGCACTGGAACGTGGGGCGGATATAAAGGAAACCACCATGCTCCCGTGACCCCAGGAACCCTTCTGGTTCTGTGAAGATTGTGTGGCCTAGTTCTGACACCAGATTACCTGAAACACCAAACAAATTTTTTCTCATTAGTAAACAGCAGAACAGTACTGCAAAGGGTAATATGGTTTACAGAGATGACAAACCTACATCAAAGGTTAAAAATGATTAGTGGCTTCTGCAATTTAATATTCACACCAGTAAGACAATGTTCTAAAGTTCCTACATAACTAAACTCATGAAAATGTAAAAAGAGGGAACTATCACCTCATAAAACAATCAAGTACAAACCTTGATTAGCTTGTTGATAGACAGTGTGGAAGAAAGCAAATATATCTCTGGGTGGATGTGTTTCACCCGGGGCCACTTCCAGGAGAACAACCATCTCTTCCTGCCCGACCGTACACAAGCCGCGTGTCGCTATGTTCCACACCTCCACACCCACGCAACATTCCACTGTAGCATACCAGAGTTATATCTTAAAACTAATGCAAGGAGAAATTTTAAAATAACTTTGTATTTAATTTATATATTCCAAAGGTTAAAAATAGCGAAAGAATGTTCAAATGTAAACCCATCAGATATCTTACCTTGAAAAAATTATTCCTGCCAGGTTTTAATTAAATTTTGATATTAACACAAGCCTCAACAGATCCCAGCCATCAATCTTCCCAATCACAATAAGAGGATAACATGAGCATTAATTGCATCACCTGAAGAATCTCCACCCTAGCTTACTTCACCTAAAGATTAACCACCCTAACACTATGTTGGGAGGGGGGGGGGGTTAGAAAAGGAAAGCATTAGAGTGGTTAATCATAATCATAAGGTGAAATAAGCTGGAGTAGAGTTTTTTTTATTCAGATAGCTACTATACATAGTTCATCAAGCCCTTAGCACTATCAGGGTGATGATTTAACCCTTAGAGGACAATGATTTAAACCTTGCCATGACCATAATTTAACCCTACGAGGAAAATAATATAACCCTTTTGAGGATGATGGTTTAACCCTCCAAGACTCAAAGGGTTAAATAAATATCACCTCATATTACCCACTCCACTTTCTTTACTTCTAGGAATCGTAAGACTATTCTTCGTAGGGCCAAGTGGAATTTTATAAAAAGAAAGGCCGCTGTCCTGACTAACTCTTCTAGTAAATCCTTCTGGTCCTTCACCAAAAACATCTGTAATAACTCCTGCGCTCCCTCTTTTCCTCCTCTCTTCCGACCTGATAACTCTATAGCCAACTCTCCCCCTGATAAAGCCAATCTCTTTGGCACCTTATTCTCCTCTAACTCCACCTTACACAATTTCAACTGTATCCCTCTACTCCTGCTCCTCCTACTCAACCTATGCACTTTCCTAGAATCTCCACTCATAGGGTTGCTGGTGTAAGGTGTATTATCCAGGATGGATGTCAGTAAGGCGCATGGACTGGACGGAATACCCCTTCGTGTTCTGAGGGAGTGTGCCGAAGTTCTGGCCCCTTTGCTTGCTCGCCTCTTTTGACTTTGTCCAAAACCCGAACTTTTCTTTCTTCTTGGAAGCATGCCTCGGTTCAGCCCATCCCAAAGAAGAGTGACCATTCTAATCCCTCTATCTCCCCATTGCCCTAACTTCATCCCTCTCTAAGATTTTTTAAACTATCTTAAACTCATTTTCTCCGTTACCTTGAACGACATTCTCTTTTGTCCGATCACCAGTATGGCTTTCACCAGGAGAGATCTACTGGTAATCTGCTCTCCTACTGCATCCATCTTTGGTCATCCTCTCTTAGGGATTATGGGGAAACTTTCGTCGTGGCCCTCAACATCTCCAAAGCGTTTGACAGGGTATGGCACAAGTCTTTGCTTTCTAAACTTCCCTCTTATGGCTTCTCCCCCCCACTTTGTTCTCTAATTTCTAGCTTCCTTGAGAACCGATCGATGGCAGTTGTTGTCAAGGGATCGATCTCTTGCTCTTTCTCTACCAATAGTGGTGTCCCACAGGGTTCTGTTCTTTCAACTACTCTCTTCCTTCTTTTTATCAATGATTTACTTCACACTACGACTAATTCTATCCATTCTTACGCTGATGATTCTACTCTTCACTCTTCTTCACATTTCCCCCTTCCCCCAATTCTCAAACTAGATCTGTTTCTAGAGCTGATATCATTACATGTATCAATGCGGATCTGTGCAGCATCTCCGAATACATGTTGAGCAGTTGGTGGAAAGTATAGCATAGAGCTAAGTAATGAGGATCTTATTGAACTGCATGCACAGAAAATTGAAGAGGAAGAAGAGAGACAATATGAAGAAGAACTTGCACCCCCAAAAAGTTTTCAGTGAAACAAATGGCAGAGGCATTTGCTACTACAGTATTAACACGGGGATGCAAATGTTTGAAGAAATGGACCAAAATATTGAGTGTTCTGCAAAAGTTGACAGACTGATCCAAGATGCACTTGCTTGCTACGGGGAGATTTACAATAAAAAGAAAAGGCAAACTGTGCAGTCTAAATTGGATATATATATATACAATTACACTCACACTTAACCATTTTGACTAGGACGGTGAGGTTCTTGTGGACAGCAAACACAACTGGCGGTCCATCACCCTTCATCTGCTGCTCCAATTTGCTACTGTCGGGGTTGTCCTCAAACACGTACTCTGTAATGCAACTTGTAATTAGTATTCATTTCACAGCACTAAAGAACAAAATACATAAGAGTACTATTATATTTAATCAGGTCAATCACAATAATACAATACCTCTGTAATGCAACTTGTTATTAGTCTTCATTTCACATCATACATCAGGATATAAAACTTCATTACTACTATACTTCCTAAGGTTAATTACAATAATACAATACTTCTACAACGAAAACAATATCATGACTATTACCACACTCCTCCCTACCGGTACAGCGCCCCTCCCCCACCTCAAAAAACAATGCTACAATTCCACACTATTTTCCCTACCAACTCACTTTCCTTAAATTCCACCAAGCTTTGTAATGTCATGATGCAAGACAGCCAAGTGCAGGTAATGTTTTCACAATCAAGAAAATACACATTAGTCTTTTTAAAATTCTAGTGACCAGTATGGAGGAATCAGAGAAAACTCTACAATGAAAAATAACACCAGGTAATGACCCAACACCTGTAATTAAGAAAAAAAATAATGTGGGTCAAGTTAAGTGGGAAAAATCACCAGTTAGACATGTATACACCATGCAAGGGGAGATAATCGGTTAGATCATTAATGTCCAGAGAAATAAAACCAACGGAAAAAGTTCAAGGGGAGGTTATACGCAACTGGAAGTATATCAAAATACCTGAACCATGCAAACTCCGTCGACACGGAAGGGTATTTATTACAACGAAGAGCCACAAGCTACTGATTACTCCACCTGGGGTGTACTGTACAGACAGATAATATATAGCAAATCAATGCTATATTGTACAGTACACTAAAACACCCATATAACGGACTTCTATCCTCAATTAACCCGTTAGATGGGGATGGAGGAGGGTCATAGGTTCTTATTTAACAGACCCTCGATATAAAAGACTTTCTTCTCTATATGCTTGTACTGTAGTTTAATAGATGGAGGTTTTACATCGATCAGTCAATAGAATACTTTCATTGACATACAGTCTGTTAAATAGAGGTTTCATTGTAATAACCTTGACCCATTCAACAACAGGTTAACCATTGACTATTGCCATTACTACTACTAAATGGTGGTTATGTAGTTCCAAGTGATTACAGCAGCAATTTCTACACTCTCATCTACAGGAGCAAGAGAAAAATTTAGTATCCATACAGAAAGAAGAGGAATTTTAAATGATAACTATCAAAGTATATTTTTATTCCTTTTGCCATTCCCAAAGGTCGGAGTTAAGCTTCTTGAGTATGTCTCCATCATGTTGTTCAGCATCCCTCAGTCACTCTCAACCAAACCCCTCTACTTCATCCTTTTGTCTTCCACTTCATCTCCTCCCTCTGAGTGGATGGTTCATTCCATCCACTCGAGAGCCTGGATTACAGAACTTCAAATCTCACAGTCCATATTTACACTTCTTACATACCTCTGAATCAGTTTACATGCTTTTGAATATTTACACAATTTTTAATTTGTCTCATTGAAATAAAAAGAAACATTTGCTTCACTGACAGACCCTGTGAGTGGGGTGAAACTAAAAGAATTGAAGCCCAAAGAATATACGAGGATCAAAGAACCAAAAGTAGGACAAGCGCTGGAAATGAAAAGCAGAGAAATATGCAGTTAAAATTTGTGAACCTTCAAATTACAAAAACTTTGGAACCAGTTAAGACAATGAAGTGATTCAAGTGGCCAACTGTAGCACTGTTAGTGCAGATTTAATTGTTCCTAGTGAAAACATCATAGGTGTTGTTTTTAGGCATAATGGCACTTGTCTTACTTTAGTTCTGTGCTCCATCATATGAAACATAATAAAGTATCCATCCAACACATGTCCTGGGAATGCACAAGAATATACTGGTAGTCAGAGTATGTGAGCCAACAGTTGAAACTTAGTAAATAATGATATAACCTGGAAATTCCTAGTGATTATTATGAATATAAAAAACTTACAAAATATAGTACACACACAAAACTTAATGAGTTTTACAGAGCAGTAAACAATAATTCTATCATGCTACTGCTCTTTCTTTTTTCTCTCTCTCTATCTCCAGGAACTCCCAGTACTGTGAGACACACTGTACAGTACTTCTAAGCTGCAAAAGCAAAGTGCCAAAGGAGAAAGAGAGTTATACAGTAATGTGAAAAATACAATTGGATGATAAAAGATGAAACAGGTTAGAGATGTTACATACAATAAACTATTTACTATGTATATTTGCAACACTGGACTGGGCATTCTTGATGAAGGATGAAGTGTAATTAATTCATATGTATATGTATAATTAATTCATGTGTTAAGTAAGTAATTCTCATATAGGTAATTAATTCACATAGATAAGTAATTATCTAATCGGTATAAATAATTAATTTGTGTATCTTCAAATCTATATCATACACTGCACACTTCCTCCCTCCTAAGACAGGAGGGAACCCCCTACCCCAACACGCCTCGTCGCCAAGATATCCAAACCCAACCCAGCCTAACCTAACCCAAAGGAACCCAACTTAATCCAAAGTAACCTAACACAGTCAATACCGTCACCTTACATACAGTCTCCCAACACAGTCATTCTTCATACAGTCTTCCTTCACACAGTCTACCTGTTTTATCCCAACCACCAGTGCGGAGTGTTATACAGGTATCCAACAGCCCCTCTGATGTGCACACAAGTCAAAAAGTTTCCTTATGGAGTAGTCTGATGAATTTCCAAATGAACATTGTGACTCCTGTTGCCTTGGCAGGTTGTTAAAATCCTGCATCCATTGAGTCATATTGTTAAACAAAAAAATTGTAAAGATACAATTTTGATTGTGTGTACATCAAGCTTTTTCGAGAACATTTGAAATTCAATTTTCTATGCAAGTTTGCATGTGCATACATGCCTGCAAATTAGATGTGTGTATCTGTGTTTGTGCATGCATGTCTGCAAAATTGTGTATTTGTGTGTGGTTGTGTACTGTAGTGTACATGCAAGTCTGTATGCATGCAGGTATATGTACACAAAACAAAATGAACGAAAATTAGAAAATAATACTTATAAAACTTAGTATCACATTGAGTAAAAATACACAAATTTTAACTTAACAAATACAGTACAAGAGTACAGTATTGTACTACTTCACCCATTACAACATTGTGCTCATCATCTTCAAGAGCATTTTTTGACCGAGTAATTAAGAGTAAAGGAGTGTGATGTAGCCAATCATATTTACTATTATCCTCACACAACACATCTAGAGGTAAACAATCATAAAGCTGTCAACATAAACATAAATAACAAGCAAAAATAAAACCCACATGACATGCACAGTTGGGTGGATCAACACACGCAAACTGCCACAAGTTTTGGATAAGGAGAATAATCATTAGCCTAATTTAAAATGAACTATGTAATTGTACTCTTAGACTAAGAGCAAGCCTTGAGAACCCCTTTAAAGCAGTGGTGACTGACAAACATGCACAAGATGAAATAGAAGAGGGGCCCACCCACCTCCAGTGGCAGGGGCCTGCACCACCACAGGGGGGAGGCCAGCCCCAGGGGGGATGAGGCAGCGGTCTGGGGGAAGGGAGCGAAGTAACCCGCCCACACCACCGCCAACACCGCCGCCTGTAATACACCTCAGTTACTACACCATGACAGGTCTCATCTTACAGCACGTACTGACGAGTGAATGTCAGAATTTCCCAAACTACCCACGGTGCCTCTGTGCTGATGAACTATGTGCAATAAAGTGTTATTTAGTATTACAAAGCAAGTTTTAACAGTACCACATCATCCTGGGAGCATGTCTACTAAGACTAACACAATGTCTGCCCAGTAGGGAAAAAGGATATAACTGAGAGAACAGTTCTACCCTTTCAGCAGTGAGCAGACAACATGGTGTTCATGGGAGGTTCTGCAACAGCATTACTACACTACTCTCATAAAAATGCCAACAGCTGTAAATTAAAAAATAAAATGCCAACAGCTGTAAATTAAAAAATAAAATAAATCACTACACAAAGCATTTATAAAGCTAGAAATATTATTATTCCCTTACGATGCAAATAAACAAATAAATAAAATAAATTTTCTTAGCACAAGAGGAAGCAGTGAGCCTGAAAACTCCCCTTTGAGGCCAGAGAAGAATATAAACATAAGGTGTAGAGAGCCACCATAGTCCAGATGCTTATTGCTACATACTCCCTGATCAAACCCAGCATTGGTTCAGCAGATCATTTACAAGTGTCAATCTTCAGACAGAGTTAACAAGAGTTTCAAAAAGGCCACCTATTTGTCATCAAAAATAGAACAAAAGGATTCTGAGTCATACAGAGAAGCTCAAGTGGTTCTCTAGTGGTAATGTCTGCTGCTATGTACTGTACTAGCCACACCATACTGACCACATGACTTGGAACACATCCTCCTCCCCCCATACTGAGGGTGAGAAAACATGTTCCTGGCTGTGAGCTTACTGACAGGTCTCAACAGCTGGACCTATACAAAAAGTACTTCAGAATTAACTCTGAATTAAAACCAATACAAGTGTGGTCATTTTTTACACCACTCCGGATAAAGCTGATGATGTCATATATTATAATGGACAAAACAAAACATCACTTCAAACAACATAATATCGATATTCTATCACTGCCTGCAATCAGACCAAAGAGTTTAAGTGAAAACTAAATAATAGCAGTGTTAAGTTTTGGTGGTGTCAAAACACTGTCACAATAACTCTCTTCAATACTTAACATCATCCTGTTTTCCCACCTAAATGACATGAAGTTTTGGTTTTCTGGAGTTTTAAATAATTGATCTCTTTATCACATTACTGTACTCCCTGTATGATGCAGATACCTTAAATTTATTTCTTATAACCTTCATTGACAGTTGAACCACACCAATAACTTGCAGATGATCTCAACACAAAAGTATCTGACAACTTCTGCCTGTATTATGGCATTACAGCTCCTAACTATTGGTCACAGGTTTATAACTAGCCACAAACATGTCCACAATGCTGTACATTTGAATTCAAACTAATGTACATGCAAATTAATTGATGGTTTAAATTACACAATAACACTCAAAAAACGTCATAAAAAGCAGTGCTCAATGTGGTGAACCTCTCTCCTGACCACAGTGCAAAAGCTTTTAGGTTAAACTGCAGTAGCGGCAAATTAGGGGCTTAAATATATGTTCTTTTAAGAGTACCATCGCCTATTTTCCCTCCTAATTTACCACCTCTTGCATGTCTTTCCTCACTTCATCAGTCACTGGAAGCAAGAGCAACATACACTCTCCCTCACTCAGCTGCCTTACCGAATGTGATCTGCTATTGCATTCCCTTCTGAAACAACACCACGACCTATCAGCACTACCTCCTTCCCACTAGACACCATATATATATATTATACTTCCCTTCCCCACCAAGTAACTCCCTCACCCTACCCTTACTGAAGTTTTTAAGTCAGTACATGTATGTACATGGGAATAAATTACATCTGTCCTTTGAACTGCTTTCTTTCCACATCTGTTAATATTCTTGTACTGAGAAACACACTTATAATGAGAAATACAAAAAGACACCTTTCGTCACATGCCTGTTAGTGTTCATGTACCAAGAAACACAAATACACTTGCGCAATCCAAAAAGAAGGACGGAAACTTGAAATCACATCTACTGGCTGAGGTGAGTGACTAAACAAAACACTGGTTTACACTGAACAACAGAGTCTACCAGTGTTGTGGGGCAACAGGACCCATTATTAAAGTAACACATCTGCTCCCAACAGTGATGCAATACCAGGAGCCATACAAGGTCGTGTGGTGGTTAATAATGTGGCCAGACAAGATCTTGATCAAAAGGTAAAGTCTCAATGAAGTAAAACCTCTATTTAACAGACATCACTCAAATGGGTATACCTGCAATCTGTTATATGGAGGTTTCACAGGTAATGGACCTCGATACAGTATAATAGATTATACTCTCCAATATATATTAGTCTGTTATATGGAGGTTTCAAATTTAATTGGCATTCATATAATGGACTATACTCTCCTATATACAGCACAGTAGTCTGTTAAATAGAGGTCTCACTGCCTGCAACACAGAAAAAATCCACAATCATAGGTACTTCAACATGCAACTGTTAGTCGTAGCTGCTATACCCTTGAGAGAAGCGACAGATGACAGTCACTCACATCAGCTCTCAGCCATATACTGTAATGGGATTTTACACTTTAATCCTTCATTTACGGCCAACAGTTCCAAATGAGTAACTGAACAAGACCCATCAAACAGCCTGGAAGAGCCTCCTATGTCTTATAAATCTGCTGACCATCTAGTGAACTGTACCTATTGTGGCTAATATCCAGAAATATTTTAGTTACCATGTTTAAATTGACATATAAATGACACACACAAAGGCATCCCCAGATCTACAAAAAGGTTATACTCCCCCAAATAGCATTCGTGAACCAACCTTCTATATCTCTGACCCTTTCTTTAGCTCTCCTAAATCTCCGACAAACATAATTCTGCCAAAAACCGAATTTTACAAGAACAAACTTAATAAACCCCATAAACATCATCTCCACACCAATATTTTACCCATTTCTTTCATTTACATACTGTATTTATTTTACAAAGCTTATTAAGGCTTTTTTTTTATAATGTAATCAATTCTAAAACCTATTTCTTTGATTTATTGTAATGTTCATCTTCCATTTTCAAATACAAGTGACAACAGTGAGTTTATGAAGTACTGTGATCAATGTGTAGGTTCAGATCATGAGTGTGTGTGTGTGTGTGTGTTTATGTGATTTCTAATTATTGTGTTTACTCTTTACTGTTGCCTCCTCCACTAGTCTTCCACCAATACCTCACCACTTCCCTTCTCGGAGGTTCCTGCACCACTTAGGATACACCCCACAAGAAGATGTAGCCGCTCAAAAAATTATCTTAACAAAATTGTGTCGAGAAAAAATGACAACGGATGAAGGATTTTGGCAATCCTACTGAGACAAGAGGAGTCGCATGGTTCATTCTGAAATTCATCGACCCCCCCCCCCCCCCCCACCAAGTAACAATAGTTTTTTGAGTGACTGCACAGGAAAAATGTTATGAAAATACCACAGTATATTTTTTTTAGCAGACACTATATCTTAGTACAAAAATTCACAAATTATGCTACAGTTAAAACATCAATCACAGAGGAGAAGACACATATACCCCCTGTACATTGGGTGAGGTGGGCATGATTATATGATGGGTTGAAGTGTACAGAGTGGTTGTGAGGATGACAGAAGAGGAGCATGGTTAAACCGAGGTGTGTGTATGCTGAAGCTACAAGTACTGTAACACAGTGTGTGTGTTGAAGGTAGGCATGGTTAGTAAAGGTATAGTAGAAGCAGATAAAATTTAAGTTTACCCATTAATAATTCATTCACTGCTATTTAATGGAAGGAAGGAATAGATACATGAAGAAATATGTTCAAATGTTACTGTCAAATTTACTTGGAGAAGAGTCCCATCCCACCCTGTGCCAGAGGAGGAAGATATTAGAAAGAGGAAATTATTTAGGATTATGAAATTATAAAAACGCTAAAGTTCATTACACAGACCCACTGTCCATGTTGTCAGATGCTCCACATGATGCCAGTCTCTCCATGTACTTAATGAAAACAAAAACTCAAAATTCACTCACAACATAGCTGGGAAATAATAAATAAAGTTCAATAAGTTTCACACATGGAAAGATTGAAAGCATAATGGCCAAAGCAAGCACAAGCAGACTGTAGGACAGGTGAACGGCTACCATGACCAGTGCGCCCACACGACCGGACCCGACACTCTGCCCACTGACTTAACCACCATAGTAAATCCTAGTAGCTACTGGTGATACATATTATAGTCACATAAACCCACAACATCCCAGAGGACAAACACGTTGATAGTTGTATAATTATGAAGCGTTGACTAACCGGTGGTGGGACGATCCACCCTCCTGGCCACCCGCCCCGATCTGCGGTAAGGGGGAAGGAGCTCCCCTGACCCATCGAGCTCAGTCAGGTCACCGCCAGGCCGGATGCCATCACTGAAAATCACTTGTTTGTTCCCCCGACTCCTAGCGCTACTGCTACTGCCTGAAATATACCAACAAGCCAACTGGTGCTGTTAAAAATACCAACAAGCCAACGGGTGCAGTTACATGTATTGTACAAAGATGCTGCAGATGGCAAGATCATCATTACCAACTGGCAAACTGGATATTTACAACTAGCTTCCCACAAACGTTGCAAGGAGCTACCTACTGTATTTCTATAATAATACACTAAAGACACTCACCACATGGTACTGCACACATTAATAATACCGGCAGCACTGCACAAATAGATGCGCATTTTTTACGCATATCAGTGCAACCGAAACATCCCCTTAATGGTGAACCCCAGTAGAGATCAGACAGGTCAGATTAAGGGTTTCCCACAAGGCTCAAGCAGCCACTGACTACATCCAGCATCAGTCATGGTCATGAGGCAGTGTTGAGGGAAGCAGGCTAGACGTGACATGTACCTGCTGGCGGTGGAGGACTCACCACCTGCTTGGGGTTCATATCTTGGCTGTCCCGGTACAGTATCAAGCCCAGAGAAGAGGATGCTTCAGTTGCAGTAATGCCAGTACTGTACTTGATAACTTTGAATAAACTTAAAACATAATTTTAAGACAGAAGCCATCATAACAGGACAGTTGCAGTCCTTAATTATGTAAGCATTTATTGTAATGCATTATGCTGATATAAGATTTATCTTGTCATTTAATCAAGAACCTTTAATCAACGCCCTCAAACAATAATTAAGCTTGCTGGAACTATCGTTGCTGCCCTTCACATTCCAAAATTATTGACAGTGCAAAGTGTAAACTCACTGCACAATGGAATTATTTAATGTACTGTATTGAGAAAGCCAAAGTTTCTTGACTACTTTTGGGAATAGATGGCAAAAAAATAAGATAAGATATCAACTTCCAAATATTTTTCCAAGCATGATGTTGTGTATTGTGTGACTCAACCAGACCTAAGAGTAATCACAAGACTCTTCTTCACTAACTCCCTCTAATTGCCTTAACACTTGAGGTCTGTTGCGAGTAGATCTTAGCAGAACACATCTGTAGCACCAGTTACTGTACACAGATGAAGGACAACAAGAGTCTTATTTACACCTGATTCAAGTCATCGTGTACAGTATTATCATTAAAAAAGGTTTGCAAAAGTGGATATATATATATATATATATTATATATTATATATTATATATTATTTATATATATATATATATATATATATACACACACACACAGCTCCTCCCCCACTTACGACAGGGTTAGGGACCCAAATCCAGGTCGTATGTCAAAAATGCTTAAATAATACATAGAAAATCTAAAATGGGTGTCTCTTTTTCTTCTCAGCACCAAAAAACTCTCACTTTTAAGCTTGCCAGCCATTTTAAAGTGAATTACAAACGAAAATTTTCTCTATATACTGACGTTGGGACTCGAAAATACGTAATTTGACAAAATTTTGGTACGACTGAGGCAGGTCGTAAGTGCAGGTGTTCGTAAGTCGAGTACTGTAGGTTGTAAGTCGGGGAGGAGCTGTGTGTGTGTGTGTGTGTGTGTGTGTGTGTGTTGGGCTCAGAAGCTGAAAAGCGAAATTGTGCATTTGGATTTTACTCTAACCTAACTCAATTCAAACTTACCTAACCCAATCCAAACTAACCTAACCTTTTGCAAAATCTCACTTCTGGTTATTTTCCAAACAACCACAATGCATTGTGGTCGCTTTTTGGTGTCTGAGCCCAACTTATATATATATTGTATATAAAACAAGGACAAAATATTAATAAGAAAAATTATTTTTCTTTAATATTTCTAATTTGAATTTCAGTTTCCAATTTAAAATTATCAAGACAACCAATTTGCATTACTGATCTTGTAATAATGTAGTGTAATATAGTAAATGAATCTGGTCTGCATATTAAACAAAAAATCTTTATTCTAAATTCTAATTCCTTGTCTTATTCCAGTGACAGATTAACTGAGTTCGGTAATCTTCTGTGCTCAGTCCCAAACATTACTGGGCCAATGAGGGGTGAGGGTGGCATCGGTGGGGTGCAATACTGATCCCGTAGCTACACTAGGATGGCTGGAAGACCTGGCAGGATATACATAATCACATACTCATAAGGAACCAATTAACATATACATAATATCTCCGTTAGCCGGAATCCCACAAACCCGGAACTCTCCGGTAGCCAGAAATTAAATTTTCTCGGAAAATTGTTCCCCGAGCCGTAATTTTCCGGAAACTTCCGGCTTTGGAAAAGATTTTCCGGAAATTCCGAGAAAATTTTTCCGGTACTCAAAAAATTGTGGGGACGGGTGATATTTTCCGGGTTCGAGAGATGACGTATTAGGCAATTTCTGGAACTTCCAAGAACATTTTTCCGATACCCGAAAAATTCCAGGTACGAGGGATCATTTTTCCGGCTTTGAGAGAGTCGTCTCGCTACCCGGAAATCTTTCGTTCCCGGAAGTGCTCTGCACTGGGAGTTCCGGCTAATGGAGATATCACCGTACCGTATAACATTATTACTGTAGCTACATTGTCAGTGGCAATCAGGCAACTTGTTTGGCGAGTGAAATTTTGATGTGTTTTTCAACAAATTACACACTCTGAGCAACACAACTACTGCATGTATGTTCAGAGTAACCAAGACCAAGTAAATAAATGTCTTATTACCAGCCAAATGAGGAATATTCAAAGGGTGATGTGAAGCAGCCCATACATGAGCAGCGACCCCAAGGCCCCTATAACAATATTTACCTTAATCTATTTCATGGTTGGATTGTCTACTAAAAAAAAGGGGAGCTGTGTTATTGCCCTACATCTGTGTCATCATCCCAATTGCAAAGAATAAATATCTCAAGGTCGAGGATGCTGCATACTGCACTTGCATTTCTCGAGTGCCAACATGAGGCCGTAAAGCTGCAGCCAACAATGATGAAAGTTTGACTGGAGAAGAAAAACAACAGCACACCACCACGATATTGAGAGACAAACTGAAACACGGCACTGGTGTAAGTGAGCGGTGCAAGCTTCTGTGATGGGAGATAAGGGGTGACAGATGCCAAGCAGTCAGAGGAGGTAGATGAAGCTGTTTACAACTGGTATAAACACTACAGACTCTCTCTTTCTCATCCACCGGCAGTCATTCAGCATAGTTCCCCTTCCACCGTCAACATTTCCATCAACTTAAGTCATCACCGCACACAACCATTACCAGCCCTTCATTACTCTCAACACAAAGCTTTTTTGCACAAATGTGATTTTTCCCTTTAAGTCCAACCTACAGGAAAATTCTTGATATTATATTGACAATAATCCCCTTCATTGACTTAAGTAAATACATAAATATTAATCTTTATAGGAGAGTCGCCTGGGAGTATGCTCTATAATACTTCGTGCTTCGACTGTTCATAGAGGACACAAGAGACTTCTCCTCCAATATACTGTACACTTGGTAATAAACTACCGTACAGGTGGAGTCCAATGATTTTCCAACTGAACATTGCCTTTGTCTCACAAGGGTCGGTAGGCCTGAATGTGAGACATTTCGTACTTAATTTGGTAGGCCAAAATTAGCTATTTCATTGAAAATATTAAAATACTTTATTACAATATATCTAGATAAGTTAAACTGTATGTTATATTAAATATTCCACACACCGTGAACTACAGTAACAATGGAAGTGGATGAGTTGCCATATAGTAATGCATTATATGTTTGGCAGAATTAGTTGATATAGTAAAGTTATAAGATTATTTTGCAACTAAATTTCGAATCTATTTGTATTGCTACTTCACTTTGGGCTAATGCCACATTATGTCATTCTTTATTTGTATTGGAAAATATACCATGCTATTCTGAAACATTTGAATAGCTCCACAGTTCATATGACATACACATTCTTTATGTAAGATATCAGGAAATGTTGGTAGCACTAATTACATAAATCACAATATTAGGCTGCTACAACACCGCTCACAATGTGTATTCGACATGGAGAAATGAGGCATAGAGTTCCGATCAAGTTTCAAATTGTGTTAGTGTGGCAGCACTAACTCTGATACGTTTCAGAGTGTCGATTACTTGTTTCGAGCACGTGTGGCCAAACCCATACATGCGCAGGGCTACCAATGCGATAAATGCCTCAGGGGCTTTTACGAAACACTTCGTTTGCAGCGTCAGTTTGTTTCGTGCAGGAATTGTAACGGTAGTTTTTTTACCGAGTGTACAACTGTACATGTCCTGCAGTCAGTCCCTAACCCAGGTCATGCATCATGTAGTTTGAGTCAAATGTACTGTGTTAAACTTTAGCCACCTACCCGTGACCATTAAGCCACCAGTTCATGACCATAAAGCCACCTGTTCGTAACCATAGGAGCAGCCGAAACAGAAGCACACAAAATAAAATGGTTCCCCCTTCTTGATATGTGACAATCTTGAAGTAATAAAGTCTTTCTTCTCACAATTAAAATATGTTGATAGAATTATTATTTTACTCTCTGATTAATCTTAAATACTGTATAAATTAATCACATAAAAACATTCCCATTAAACTTATAGCCAATATTAATTTTTTTATACATTTCAACATAAATTTACACTTTATTATATTAGTTACAATACCCATATTTAGCTGAAAGCAAATGTGAGGAAAATCAGATGAAAATACACACCACAAAAATGGCTATTGGTCTTGAAGTTATGGTTCGGTGTTGAATACTTTAACACTAATAACCCACGTCAAGAAAATACAGTTCACTGAAATACAGTACTGTACCTACGACCTCAACTGTCAAAAACATGAACAAACCACAACCACAAACTTGCCAGGTTCCACCTAACCATACAAGCTAAACATCTGCTTCCAGTCAGTCTTGTATGTGATCAACACAAAAAACATGATTGTGATATGTAGAAAAGTGATCAGCTGGACATTCACTAGATATCCAAAATCATGAAGTGCGCACAAAGTTGTAATCATAAAAAAAGCCTTAAAAGCAAATAATAAAATAAAAATGTCAAAGCAACCATAAGAGCACAAAATTATAGCTGTGAACTCTCAAATAAGCAGGAAGTTTATGTGATGCCTCCATGCACTCTACCTGTTACTGTCACTTACCCTCACGCTTCAGAACACCGACAGGAACCATTACAGTGGGAGGGGGAACAGTGGCCGAAGCAGCCACTTGCTGGGGAGGAGGCACACGGGAACAGTACTCCATGGGGTTATTAGGGTCTGGTGGGCGTCTTTGTCCGTCGGGCTGCTGCCGACCTTGTCTCATATCTCCGTCATGTCCGTCTTCTTGTCCTTCGAGGTGATAGAGATAAATTAGAATTTTTAATACTCGACAGCTGTTAAATATGTCATGAATGATTCTCTGTTCAAAAATAACTGACTAACCCTCTTCCATTCTCATTTGTAAGAGCGAAACAAATGAAAAAAACCAGATTCGAAAAATGTACGCAAAATAAATGCAGCAAAATGTCTCATTACCGTAGTAGGCACCAGGTAGTTAGGTAGTAGGCAGCTACCAAATAGGGAGGTATTACTGCCTGGGAAGATATTGGAAGCATAATGTATTGCCTAATGGTAGACCCTGCTACCATATGGCATCACAAAAAATGTGACCAAGTTCCAGGCTGCTGATCTGTCTTTCTGCCTCATTTACACACAATTGCAAATATAATTTTTTCTCTTACTTGACAACACAACATACATACTGTACAGTACAGCATTTCTCACAACTGATTTTTTTCTTTATAGTTCTTTATTATTATTATTATTATTATCATTATTATTTTACTTTTTAGTATAAATTTTATTTACTATGAATAATTATTACATTTTTGCCCCCCAGGCCCCGATGTGGACCAGTGACCTGTGGGCTAATCCACGTAAAATTGGCTGATTTCTCCCATGATCCCTCCCACAAATGCAGTACTGTTGTCCAATGATGGGAATTACCAGGAGTAAATTCTGTCACAAGAGGACTTTTGATATCAACATTTTTCAACTGTCCAGTAAATGAGAGTAAAGAATATTTATCTTATGAGAAAAAAAGAGATATAATATGTAGAGTACAGACAAAATTGATTATGATTAGTGTAACTAACAAAGGTCTCAGAGTCACCCATTACAGACTGAAAGAAAACTCACTGCCTCCCACCTTTACAACCAAGAGCCACAGCAGCTGTAGTGATGATATCATCAGTGTGGCAGGTTTTGTGGACAACCTTCACATATGGGAAATCTACAAAACCAACCAGACCAAGTACAGTAGTATTGGCAGGTCCTACCCAACAACACACACACAACTCTTAAGAAAGCATCAAGTGTCCCTGGAGTGAAGGTCACAACTGTGCACATATAGTAGTAGAATTATACAGGTGTATCATTCAATGTAAATTAGTCCCCCTTTCTCCTTCTGCCAGGAACTAATTAACAAAATAATTAGAAAAACCAATAATATTTTTTTTATTCTCATACTGTGCCAAGTACTGTATAAACACTGGGCCATATTTTTTAAACACTCAGATTACTTATTATTATCCCGAGAGCGTCCTCTGAGCCATAATTCGTTGTTTTAAACAAAATATACGCGATTCGGTTTGGGTTACTATTTAGTAATCTGAAATTATTATTGGAACATTCAGGATAAGTCCTCGGGTGTGGTTAGCACCCAAAAGACTTATCCCAAATGTTTATACTAGTTTTATATGAATAGAAAAAGTATCTGAAATCCAATATACAGTACAGGTACAGGGTATAGTCTGGGTTTAAGCGGATATTTTATTCGTGGACGGCCATTTAAACGGCACCTATCCAGAAGCGATAATTATTATTTACGCAGTAAATGCCATCATATACGCTGTATAATGTATATACTCCTACACTTATTTTTATCTTTATAGTACCCTGTACTGTACAGTATAGTTTTCTCTTTATTCATAAGACAAATTCTGTGGTTACTTAACACTTTACAGTAAATACATTAACAATAATCTCGGTGGCAACCAGACTTATATGTCTGATTTTCAACCCAGAGAGTTCTGTTTCATATTTTTTTTTCTTGTTGATGTAATATTCTTTTAATAACCTTGTTATACACTTAAAGACCTTAGTTGTTACAGTAATAAAATAGCCCCATATATTCGCTACTTTCACATTTTTCGGACTGGGGTCTGCCCCAATTAGTCCGATTTATTGAGGTTCTACTGTATGTAAATTATGATGAGATAATAAAGAAAACAAATATTTAAATGTCCTAATATACAGTAACCAGTTCTGACGGAAATGTATATATTTAGGAGACCGCCATGTACCCCTGTGATGTTTTACCCTCAACTCCCAAGATTTTTCATCTCTCCATTGCACTTCTCACAAATTATCTAACATGGCAATCATCCTCTCGTAGCCTCAATTACAATAAAGAATACCTTGTTTTTGTGATCAATATATGTAACATCATTTCCAAATAGCCAAAGTATTATAAACAGTATAGGAAAGATCCAAGATGAGCCAAATGTGCTTGGTATACTGTTGAGGTAATAGTTTAGGAGTGTCAAGTGTGACCGGTGCTCATAATTACCTTAGAAAATTTTTCCAAGCAATGTTTCACTGTTTGGGTTGTTGTTCTGGTGCTGCTTACAGTAGGTACTACCAATGTTTGTTAGGTTAGGTTACATAAAATATTTTTTTAGAGGTTATGTTCAAACCCAGGGCCGGATTAAGGCCAATTGATGCCCTAAGTAGAGCTCAACAATGGTGCCCCCTTGGCCCTCCCATTGCTTAACTGACAAAATATTAAGACCATGATTAACACTCAATGAATACTGATGTTGAAATATAAGATAAAAAATTCAGGGTTTTTTTCCAGGCCATCCCACATAAGTTGAATTTTCTCATCACTGATGTTAGACCAGAACAAATACTGTACAGTTAAAGACAATTAAGAAATAAAAACAAAGTGTTAAGTTTTTCCAACATTTGATAATTATAAAATCATTTAAATTAGAAAGTTTTGATTTAACCTTATTTATTATAACAACTAGGCCTAGAGTTACTGCTCTTAATTTAGTAACACAATATATTTAAATACTGTTCTGTAGTTAAAATATCTACCTCTTTATTTTGTAAATATAAAGTAATTTAATTACCGTAACGAAAAATTCAGGAACTTACTTGTTACTTCACACAATCCACATCAAACCACACGTAAAAATAGACACATTTCGTTGATACTGCAAGAGCCCGAGTGAGGGCCGAGAGGCGAGGGAGCAAACTAAGACAATTTCTGAAGTTCGGGAACGTTCTTGAACGCGTATAAAATAAAGCCGTTTTTCATTGGGCAACAGTACAGTACTATGATTTTATATTCTCCATTAAGAGGAAAAAGCAGTAAAGGTACAGTACAGTTTTTTGCTCTTTTATCATGTCTTTTAGTGTTCTCTTTTGTGTTTCAGTCAGGCGAGTTTCCATTTCTCTTGAAAAAGAACTTTTACAACCACCACTCACGCTTCAACTTCAAATTTGGAGCCACAGATCAAGCCGATTTGCTACATTTATCATGCCCAGACCTACCAACCCTCCCAAATTGCTGCATTTCGGTTACTAAATGGTAACCCGAATGTACAAGCTGCTAATCGAGTTTGATGAACCCATTTGTCGGGTCACTAAAAAGTAAACTGATGTTCGGGACTGCTCTTCGGAGTTGCTGCCCCGATGTTTAAAAAAATGGCTGAATAACAATAATTTACACAATGTTTTAATGCTACAGATCTGTTAATATTGTTTTTTTATATCATCAATATTTGCACATAGGAGTGAGTCCCTGCACCTTATCTCCAAAGCCTCACTTCCCTGGACAACTCAAGCTATTTAATCATTACATATTTCTTTTTCCCTATATATTGCCCCCCACCAACTCCCCCAGTCTTTACCATGATGCACGCCATTTCATACCCATAACCTGTAACATTTACTCGTTTTTTTCAATTATATATATTATGATGTAATGGCATACTGTAGCAAGGACCTAATTATTGAGTTATATACTACTGCAGTGACCTTCCAGGAATCAGCAGATATAGAGACCTTTAGAGTCATCATAAGAGACGAATGCCCATTGCATTTCTCTTCCTTATCTGATTACCAACTAACCTGACTGTAAGATCTGGAGACAAGGTCCACAGACCCTTGCCTCCTTGTAGTCCATGTATGGTAGAGGAGCCTTGTGGTGACAACACTGGGCACACAGGACGCGTCCACATGCTCGACAGTGGTGACGTCGACGAATCACAGTGAACTTTAGGCCACACTCTTGGCAGTTTGGTGCATCTTCGTCTGGGATCCAAAACGGAGCCACGTGACCGACAAGACTTCCGTTGCCTTCACTAGGGTTGCCAGGGTTGGAAGAAGCAGCAGCTTCTCCGGCTGCCAGAGCTCCACCGCTGCCATCATCTTCTCTACCAGAACCACTGTCGTCATCGTACACAGCAGTCACTAAGGCCCCTGCAATGACAAAATAGCTGGAGTTCACAGTTGGCTGATAACAAGCAGAGAATAGAACAGTACATAGATGCTACCAGAAAAACAAACAAGACTAACAAGTGATCTAGATAATGGTGGCTGAGGGGCAGTGAACACCCAGGTCCAGCTACATTGTGGGCTTAGAGTTGATCATACATAATGTATAGGTAGATAAAACATCTCACCTGGTGTGACCCGTGATGGAGATTCAGGCTCAGCAACAGGCTGCTGGAGTCTTCTTTCTGGTGAGCCAAGATCACCGTCAGTGAGAGTACTGCTGGAGGACATTGTATCTGTGCCTGTGCTGTTACTAGACAAATTATCACCCGTGTCTCTCTCTCTGTAGTTTTCTGTGGCTTCTCCTCTTTGACTTCTGTGAGGGTGACATATTACTTCCTCAACACCCTCAGTACCAGGGTGGTTGGAGAAGCTAATATTTTCCTGGGCTGCAATATCTGGGTTCCCAACCAAGGAACTCTGTCTTTCTTCAGCATCACTGCTGTATCTCTGCCATGCTGGTACTTCAGGTTTTGGATTCTCTTCAGTTGCTGCTGAAGCACCTGCAGTTTGTGCTGCTTCACTGCCACCCAGGTCAACACCTAGCATGGGCTGAGAAGTACTCGTGCCACCTATCAAATCTGGACCCCCAGACAAGTTGGCTTCACATGTACTTTGAACTTCAGGGTGAGTGATCTCTCCTGTACTGTCTTCTTGACTGCTGGTAAGTGATCTTGCCACACTTCCACCATAAGCTCCCTGTAACCGGAACTGTTCCTCTTCCAGCTCGGCAAGCTCGGCGTCGAGATCGGCATCATCTATGTCAGAGTTCTTACTGAAGCTAATGGGAACAGTACCAACAGCACTCACATCCGGGAGAGATGACTGTGTCGGTGGCTGTGGATCCACTCTCACAGCATCAACAGAATGAATTTCGTCTAATCTAGCTACATTATCACAGACTTGGTTTATATGATCCTGGAGAATACCAGGAGCATCATCAATGCCATGAGATACACCGTCAAGAGATGCATGACTCATGTCACCCGTGGCAGGTGTATTACACAAAGCCCCTCCTGCCACAGATGAAGGTGTATCTGTATGTCCCTGTTGTTCAGCAGTTTGGTGAACATTTACAACCTCAGGTATTCTACTGCATGACTGACTCTCCATTACAATAGCAGGTTCATTCAAACGTAAATTAGAAAGTGCATTTTCCATTACAATTGCAGGTTCATAGTACTCTGGACCACTGTATGTTCCCTCACTCACTGCTAAATTATCAACACTATTCATTGCCATAAGGTCAGGCAGTAGACGGTGTTCCTGCTGTTCTACACAGTTTGCAGATCCACTTGCACCTTCATTATCCACTTCCTGGGACTCACCGTTACTTTGTTCGTGATCTACAACTTCTGGACGTACTCTGTCACTAGGCTGGGACGCCGATGCACTCGCCTCTGCACCACTCTGCCACACGTCAATTATATCTGGATGTCTCGTTTCGTGGCCACCAGCGAGCCCTCTGTCGGGAGGCACACTTGCTGGCACCACATCCAAAGGTCTTGATGCAATGACGTCAAATCCTTCACGGGGAATATTTTTACTCGAGGCACCGACGACTGCATTTCCTTCGCTTTCAGAGGTGGCAGAGCTGCTCTCCGGAACCCCAGGTATGTGATAGTCTGGGGGCACGGCAGGTACTCGAGAGCTAACATTACCGGTGCTTGCAATACCACCACTTACAGGTAAACCAAACCTTTCAGCTGCATAAGATTCTGCCTGGACACTGGGCATAGGAGCTTGAGAGAAGCTGCCTGCTGCAGATGTTGCTATTACCGGCCACAGTGCCTGTGAGGTGGCCGAATGCTGATTCATGAGCATATTTCCTGGTCTGACGCCAGAGTCCAGGACGTCGCCCGAATGCAACTGTGATACTTGTGGAGGTGGGAGCTGTGCGCCGGGAAGATACGGAAGTGAAGGAGGTGGCTGAGAGCAAGCTGCAGGCGGCTCACTGTCATCATTCTGGCCATCAGGTGGGCTCCGTGTACCAGGTGGTTGGGCCTCTCTGTCCAGTCCTACACCACACCATGGTTGAGAGGCAGCACCAATTGCCTGAGGTTGTAAGGGCTCACTCCACCCACCAAAAGTGCCCAACCCTACACCATGCCTCACTGGTGGTAGAGTCCCCCCTCCATCTGGGCAGAACTCTAGCTGCAATTTCTCATACTGGTTTACAGATTCACTCTCATCTGAAAATATATAAAATTCACATAAAGTAATTGAAAGATCACCAACACGGTACAATACAGTATATAACTCCAAAATAAAAACAAACACAAATACCCTGTACAGTACTGTATGAAATCACTGCCAGAACAATTTATAAAACAATATGTAACTAGTTCTGTACTACATACACTATATTGATATAATTACCTTCATCTAACTCAAAGTCATCCAACACTTTATCAAGATCAACAGCAAACTTCTCCATGGTCCTTTCATACCGTGTTCTGGAAGGAAAAAATACAGGTACAAGGAACAGTAACTAAACAAACAGGCAGCACACGTCTTTCTCAGCCAGGAGATGACAAATGCCCCCACAACACAGACTATCAAAATACTCACTACAGGTACAGTACAAACTTCACTTTAACAAGTTTTACATTAAAGATTCATCAGAATAACGACAGTCATGAAATGTGACACCTCAACACATTACTGATACATTTCAACACAATAACGATCAGTACCGCAAGTTGTAGTCACTCTGGGAGACCATCTTGATTACGTCAGCGAGCGGGGTGGTTTGTTTTGATCAGAGTGTGTGAACAGTAGGTATGGTGTAACCTGCTGCTGCTAAATGTTTTAGCACGAGATGACATTCAAGAGGGAGATGACGGCACTGTTCAAGATTTACCTGTAGTAAGTGACCTGTTAGATGATTTACCACTAGACTTGACTGAAGGAGCAGTGTGAGAGTGTGGAGGCAGGGGGGCACTAACACCACTCCCCTGCCTCAGATGACAGCAAACAGTCTCATTAAACAGTTATTATTAGTTATTAACTTTATATGCAGTACGCTGTATTAATGTGTGTGAAGTAGTGGTTGTATTTTTTGGTGGGGCTATAGGGGGTGAGTGAGTCTGAGGGCTGGTACCAACTGACTCATTTAGCATGTAAATTATACTCACTACATTAACGACCGTTTTTGTGGTACCAATTAGTCATTAAAGTGAAGTATGGACTGTAGTCAAATTTCTGAAAAGATATACAATTCTCCCATTAATTACTCTATCATTTAGTCAATTAATAGTTACTTTTAATAATTGGAACTCAACTACAGTCGACCCTCATTAAAACGGACTAATAGGGGGGGAAGGGTGTCCGTTTTAGCCGATTGTCCGAATTAACCGATTTAGGGGTTAATATTGCATTATACAGCTATGTGTATGTTTATTTGAGTGCCCCGTCATAGGAGTCCGTTTTCTCTCACTTCAGCACTCCTGAGTCGTCCGTTTTCTCTTAATCTTAGAGTGCACCAGAGACTGTTATGTCTTAGTAGTGACACAGAATTTGATATTGCAACTGGGGTTGCAATTGTTGAGGCAACTTAGGTATGTCTGATTACAGTTGGAATATTCAAGATCCATTGTGAGTGATGTTTAAAGCTTCAACTGTCTTTATGGTTGGTAAAACTTGTCAAGTCTGTCAGTTTGAATGGCATGTGTGAGGCCTTGTGTTTGTACAACCGCTAAATATATAAATATATAATGTTATGATAATTATCAGAAACACACATAGGCATAACGAGGTTTATTACAAAGTGATGAAAAGGATACTGTACAGTGGCTAGTCCACAAACATGTAGCCATGTCTCTTTATTTGAGTGCCCCGTCATAGGAGTCCGTTTTCTCTCACTTCAGGACGCCTGAGTCGTCCGTTTTCTCTTAATCTTAGAGTGCACCAGGGACTTTGTTATTTCTTAGTGGTGACACAGAATTTGAAATTGCAACCCCAATTGCAACTGGAACAATCCCAGAAATTTGATATGGACAGTTCAGATTTCATCCGATTTATCCAAAATCCAGATTAAAGGGGTCCGAATTAACGAGGGTCGACTGTACAGTGATCCCTCGGTTAACAAAATTTCGGTTAACGAATTACCTTCCATAATAATCTTCAACTCGATTAACGAACAAAAATTCGGTTAACGAAATCCTTACGAAATCGTGTCAACATATTTTCGCCTGTTCACCAGCTGTAGTATTAGTCCACCAATACAGTAATCGGTTCTAGGGCTTAAATTCGTTCTCATTTGAGTAAATGTCAAGTACGTTTTTACAGTACAGTAGAAGTCCAAAAATCCGGACTGCTTGGGGATTGGGTCAGTCCGGAATTTCGGATTCTCAGGCAGTACTTTTAAAATTAAAATTTAAGGAGGAATAAAGAAGAGGTGAACATGTACATTTTGATAGTTTATTCATTAGCAAATATAGCATGCTTCAATTATCAAAACGAGCAGTTTAAAGAAAAATAAAGTCAACACTTGACAAAAATGTCTAATACTGTACAGTGGTCCCTCGGTTAACGAGCACAATCCATTCTAGAAGGTTGCTCGTTAACCGAAACCACTGTTTCAATGGGTTTTTGGGTAATTGGTTCCAGCTCACCGAAAATTGCCTAAATTCAACAAAAAAGGTAGAAAAGTACACTTACTTTGAGGTGTGTATGTAGAAGGCTCCTGGATGATGATGATGGGAATTAGAATGGGGGTGGAGAAGGGAGAAGAGAAGTCACCCCATGGCACCATTTCACCCATAAAATTTTAGTTCTCTTGGTGTAATTCAAGATTATTTTCTTTAAATCAACACTGCACTGCATTATATATTGTCAATATGTAAAATAAATTTCAAAATGACCAATAATTTGCTTGGAAACACAGAAAAAAAGCGTTTAGTTGAAGAGAGTCTCAAGCAAGATGTTACCTACACTGAAAACAGAGAGAGACTAACGCCTGTCTGGTGTGTTAACAGGCTGGATGGCACGCCAGAAACTAGTTTCTTTACCTTCAATTATGTTCAATAATTGTTAAAATGACTAAAAAAGTTAATATTAAACTTTTAAAATTATTGAATAGTATAAACTTCTTGATATTTACTAAAATAGTAAGGAATTTAAGCCCTAAAACCGATTACTGTATTGGCGGACTAATACTACAGCTGGTGGACCACCAAATGCAAGCGAAAACATGTTGAAGTCGGCTCGTAAAAAACTCGTTAATCGAGGGATTGCTCGTTAACCGAAGTTAAGAATCTTATGGAAGGTAAATCGTTAATCGAAATCTCGTTAACCGAGGGACCACTGTACCACTAGACAAACTGTCTAATACCATGACGAGTCTTGAAATTCCTAAGCCATCCATCACTAAATGCGCACTCTGATTCAATGTTCATTTGCTCCTTAAAAGACTTTGCTTTGGCAATAAGCATCGGCCCAGAAATTGCCATACCTTCTGATCGTTTTAACAAAAACCATTCGTGAAACACTTTATCAAGATTTTCTAATTTGGGCCAATGTAAACTTTTTCTTTCAGCAATTTTAATGTAAGGCCCAGAAGAAGCTGTGAATTCTAGAATTTTATTCTTTGCCTTTTTTATATCATAAATTGTAGACTTTCCAATGTCGTATGTTTACATTAGAACAGCATTGCTCACACCACGATCTAGTTTCTTAATTATTTCAAGTTTGTCACTCAATTTCAATGTGTTCTTTCCCTTCACACAATGAAGTTTATCTACTTTAGGGGCCATTATTATGGGCTTGTACTCTGTACATGGAAAGAGTAGGACTCAAAATTACATACGTTGTCACAGTTTGATTGCTTGTTTTAATGTGGCGATCGCGTGGTCGTTTGTTGTCGCTGTGCAGCCATGGCATTCACGCATGCACACCTACACACAAAAGATTTATAGTGCCTCAAATTTTACATTTCAGTTCAAGCTAATTACAAAACTAACAAAATTAGCTACCTATAATTTACAATTACTTTTATTATTAGAATTATGTAAATTAATTTTTTAAAGCAACTCCATTCATTCATGTAACACACAAAAGCCCGCTAAATTTAAAAAGTTTGAGTTTTCGAAAAGTCCGGATTCTCGGGTGGTCCGGATTCCTGGCATTCGGATTTTTGGACTTTTGCTGTACAGTTGGTCATTCTGTTATTTATTTCACATATTGACAATATATAGTGCAGTGTTGATTTAAAGAAAATAATCTTGAATTACACCAAGTGAACTTAAAATTTTATGGGTGAAATGACAGCATCAAACATGGGTGATTTCTCTTCCACCCCCACTTCCTTCTCTTCTCCCTTCTCCTCCACCCCCACTTCTAATTTCCATCATCATCATCATCAACCAGGAGCCTTCTACATGCACACATCAAAGTAAGTGTACTTCACTGCATTTATTTTTAGTTTGTATGTAATTTTCGGTGAGCTGGAACCAATTACCCAAAATCTCATTGAAACAATGGTTTCGATTAACGAAATTTTGGGTTAACAAACGACCTTCTGGAATGAATTGTGTTCATTAACCAAGAGACCACTGTAAATATATATGCAGTAAAACCCCCATATAACGAACTTTTATACTCCATATACGTAATGCGTTAGGTGGGGAGTTCACATCTTACGGACCCTAGATATAACAGATTTCCATCTCTATATATTCACTAAGTATTTAAATCCTACAATGTGATATTCATAGCTGGTGTAGTTTACCTCAACAGCTAGTAGACAAAGATACCAACAAGGACTCATCATAGTGGCTCTGTAAACATGATTACAAAGTGTCAAATCATCATCACTGGCCTGACTCTTAGGGTACTGTAGAAATAAACTACTGTACTGACTGTTTGACTGACTGGTTAGTTTTGTATCATTGGCTCAATGACTGAGTTTTGTTATTTCTGTGTCACTCTGGCTAAATAACTGCATGACTGAACCAAATTTAATCAGAGAGTGTCATCAGCTTCAATATACGACATGTTTTCACGAGTTTCACCTTTTTCTTTTGATAACATAATCTGCCAATTATTAACATTTACCGGTTAAGTAGATAATATAATCGTTTCCTGTTTCTAATACAGCATCAGAATCATACATATAAATATATGACAGGAAGATATTTTTTCTTTTTCAGGGAGCCAACAGAATGTACTAGAACAAAAGCTATGATAACAGTTAATGTAGCAGTAACAATGGTCGTGTGATAGGGAATGATATGAGGACTTTGGCAGGTGTCTGGCTTATCTGTTACAATGGACAGGGCAATACAGTACTACACCCTAAAATTAATTAAATAGGCTTCCTTTCATGTAATTTTAAGATATGCACAGCTTTTCATAAATGCATCTACAATGAAATCTCCATTAAACAAACTTCTCTCCCTGCACAATCTGCATAGCTCGTCAGATGGAGGTTTCACATCTAACTGACCCTCAATATAAGTGACTTTCTCCTCCATGTAGTCCATTAAATAGAGGTTTTATTGTATTTCACAAACTTTTAAGTGAGTCATATGTTTTGGTTCTTTTGTAATATTTTTTCAAGCAAATTTTGACCTACAGCTGCTGTCAGTAAAGTAATATCTGTTGTGTTGGTGTTCATTGGGGTTTTCCAGTAAAATGGTTGTTTTAATTACAGAATGTGAATATGAACAAACCAATAACTAGTCCTTTGAGTCAACCTATGCACCTACAGGATATTCCGTTAAATTTTTATTCATTATTTAGTCTATGCAAAATTTTCCTTCGGCGTCGTAACCCAGCGGACCGGTCAGCTCACTACAAGATTAAAGTAACATTTTAACCCCTTGTGTATGGGGGGGGGGGGGGTCTCTGCTCTGAATATAACCATCTGGAGTTATCCAAATAAAATATAAAAAGTGGCGTCCCTGTAGTGAAGAGGTTAAACATTAAGACAAACTCTCTGGGAAAATTTTCAAAACGAAATATATGTTAATAAGTGCAGCCATTCTCCCATTATTTAACGAGCTGTTTTTTACGAGAACTCAATAAATGGGAAGAAAATACGACCTATTATCGCTGCTTTATATCTCAACATTAAAGTTTCCAAGTTAATTGATTTTGGCATTTATAGTAACTTGATAGTTAGATAAACACATATAGACAATAATTAACTAAAATCAACATAAAACTTCACAGACAAAACAGACATACAAACAATAATAAAACGAAATATAACACATTCACAAAAAGAAACTACAAAAAGCTGTTGTCTTGAGTCATGTGACGATTACAGGTAGAAATATACGAGTAATAATGACACATGGTAATAAAACGACTACCCAGTGTTATAACAGATGTTTGAGAGATAAATGAGGATTAAATTATACATAAAAGCTACACAAACTTATAATTCCTTCAAGCAAATCCTCCAAATCAGCCCAGCAGAACATATCCTTGACACAGTGAACGACGCAGCCATCACCAACTCAAATCATCGAGTGTTCCTCAGACGTCCACAACACCTGACCAGCGCCTGTATATTTACCTTAGATCATCTCACGTCTTCAACATAGTGTCTCGGAGGTGGTATGAAAGAGTCATTAGCGCGGAAAATGTGGTAAAGTACAGGTATAATGAGGTGAAGTCTTAGACGTCACTCACGGACAGAAAACAACAACAGTACCGCCCCGATGACGGTCACCAGGCGCACTGGATTATGTTCCCACACTACCACGGACATGATAAACTATTGACATTTTAAGCTTTTTATATTCTTTAAACCTATTCTAACTATTATTAAATTACAACAGTACAGTTATGTAATATATTATTATGTTTATAATGTCTTTGTCAGAATATATAATTAATTTAATGATACCTTTTCCTGTTACTTTTTCTTAATTGTATGTGTTTGAAAGCAGATAAATCTAATTCAACCAACTTAAATCTGCTTTAGTTACCATACAAGTATTCTAAGTTTAACTAATATATGATTGCTTGCTCTAGTATTCCTCATATATACAAATGATTCCGCAATTCTTTTCGTGGTACTTTACTTAACATTATTACCCTGCCTGCGCAATAATTTCAAAACTAAAGTGGATGAATAGTTCCCTAAAATGTACATCAACCTTTTTTCTTATTTATTTAACTTACATATCTAACTTATGCCAAAACAAATCAGATTCCCGGGTTATTATATGTAGTTCCTCTTTACAGGTATTTCATTAAAGATAAGATGAGGTACATATGAAGTGCTAGTTTTTTTGGCGGGGAAAGTATTAAGTTTTGAAAGAGATTTTTTTTTTACGGGGAATAGCTCAACCGGGCATAGGTCATCGAAAAAGTAAGTGTAGAAAGAAATTGAAATAGAAAAGAAAAGATTGTATTAATCAATACCACAAAGGAGCCGGAAAACCAGTAAGAGGTACTGAAGAAGGGGTAGGGGTATTTAAAGGGAGGGGGAGGGATATTTAAAGGGAGAGGTAGGGGGTATTTAATAATAATAATGATAATAATAATAAACGGTTTATTGAAAAAGTTTGCAGCCCGAAGGCTGAAAATATACATTGGTCATAAATGACTTATTACATTGCAGGGGAGGCCTCTGTAGTGGAGGCCTCCCCTACAAACGCTGTTTGTCGCTGAGTAACCATGCTGCCTTCCCAGCACCAAGCTGCATTGTACATCCAATACAACATGTATACAGAGAGCACATTGTGAGTTTCCTTTCTCCATTCCATCCTGAGTGTGAACCAAACATCTTGAACCCCACAACATACATTGGTGGTTTAACAAATTTAAAGGAAGAGGTAGGAGGTACTTATCATTTAAAGGGGGTACTTTTTTACTTTTTACTTTTATCCTCTTCGCCGCTTGACCGGTCGGTCACGTCTCTGTTACACACTGTTGGCATGTACTGTCTCCATAATGTATCTGTACCTGTTCTAGTGTTGGTCCCGTCTTGACAGAGCTCACACTCGCTGCCGTCACAACACTCTGGCAGATTGTTCCAACAGTTCACAATTCTCATTCCGAAAAAGTTTGCCCTGCTAATTTTCTGAACTTATGGCTTCTTCAACCTTAATCTGTGACCTCTACTGTGGCGGGCATATTATGTCTCTCTGGAGGTATGGTCTTACAGGTAAACTATAGACCTGTATACAGTAGTCATGTTTGTTTACATCATGGGAGAGCAAAAGAGAAGGGGCTGTTGTGTACCACTGTGCTGCGTCTTCATATAAAAAGGTTTACGAATTAAAATTAATCTAATTGTTGATCGAAGATATTTTATTAATATCCCAAAATAAAGTACATAAATATATATAGTTTTAAAATGGGTTAGGTAATTGATGGACACCCCTGTGCGATTCTTCTATGAATATACATTATCTATCTCTCTCACCCCTTCACCACACTCTACTATCTCTTTCTCACCCCTTCACCACACTCTACTATCTCTTTCTCACCCCTTCACCACACTCTACTATCTCTTTCTCACCCCTTCACCACACTACTATCTCTCTCTCACCCCTTCACCACACTCTACTATCTCTTTCTCACCCCTTCACCACACTCTACTATCTCTTTCTCACCCCTTCACCACACTCTACTATCTCTTTCTCACCCCTTCACCACACAACTATCTCTTTCTCACCCCTTCACCACACTACTATCTCTTTCTCACCCCTTCACCACACTACTATCTCTTTCTCACCCCTTCACCACACTCTACTATCTCTTTCTCACCCCTTCACCACACTCTACTATCTCTCTCTCACCCCTTCACCACACTCTACTATCTCTTTCTCACCCCTTCACCACACTCTACTATCTCTTTCTCACCCCTTCACCACACTCTACTGTCTCTCACCCTTCACCACTCTACTGTCTCTCACCCTTCACCACACAATCTCTCACCCCTTAACACTTGAGAACACACTCTAGCAATAAAATCCACAGGTCTACTCAAAATTCTGTATTACTAATCATGTAGGCCTATAAAAGTGTGACACAGCTGAGAAGTATAAGTGGGCGGGTTAGGTCAAGTTAGGCTAGATTGGGTTAAGTTAAAGTTAGGTGTGGTTGGGTATGGTTAGGTTAGTTACTAAAGCAAACAGGTAGACGAAAACACATTCGTATTGCTGCTCGACTTTATTTAAATCAACTCCTTATTACAAACTTGCCAGCGTCTAAGGTACAATAAATAATATGGGAGACACATCCTGAATTCTCAGTCAGCACCTGATAGCCCAATACTGTGATCTTATTGGTCGTTGTAGAGTGAGTGGGGTGCGGTGATTGGCTGACAGTGTCGGGCCGTCTGAGAACGGCGTAGAGGCGTGTGGTGCGACAGGCGCTCTTTCAACTCTCAGTACGCTACCAATCTTACCATTTCCTGATTTCTTTTTATTGCATTATGTTGTTCTTCCTTATTAAACGTTCTTCAGTAATACGAATGTTTCATAACAAATAAACAATGTGTGAACAATATATTACTATTAAACATTTCAGAGCTATAACGTAAGTTAAAACGACAGCATGGGCGTACACAGGCTGGGAGTGATGTCACAGTTTGTACCCACCCAAAACCATTAACTATTGCTTAAGTCTCACATCTAGGTCATTATCCGCCCATTGAAATAATCTTTTTACAATATTCTGGGTCAAATTTAAGGAAAAAACGTGACCTATGAAAAATAACTGACATCTTACTAAAATTGGACACTTACTTGCACACTGTACGGGGGTTAGAGTGGCACCGGGCCTTCACTAGCATCTCCCGCGACAACACGCAGACCTGTCAATCTACCCTATTTTTTATTTCACCTATTGGAAGATCTACTGAACTGTGGAATCCAGGGTTCAGCGTATATAAGCATATATGTATAATACGTATATGTGTATCATATATATATGCCTGTATACATTTGATGTGATGTGAATGTTTTTGTAAGAATAAGATAAGGTCGCAAAGAACATGAAATATCTACTGACAAATCCATACTTAACAAACCAATACAGTTTCGCCCATGGAATCAAACATTATGAACTGTCCAGAAAATTATTTGAATCAACCGCGATCACCACCTCAAGTATGGCTAGTAACCCGAGGGTCACTGTGTTGGTTCTCCTCAAACACGCACGTTATAAGTGATGTTGAAGTTACTGCGCTTCAACAACTAAGGTCTTTTATTAAGCGCGTACAGTACAATATTCTACATTCGTTAAATATTACATTAGTCATCAACGATTGAATATTAAGCATAGGTTTTTCATCTACAATGAAAATGATATGGTTAAGACATCACACTCAAGACATTCTACTGAAGAAAAAAATCTAATTGACATCTCTCTTTGATATGCCACCAACGTTAGTTGATAACGGTGTGTCGCATGGACGGTGAAACTCGTATGTGTGAGGATGTTACAACTGACATATAATGACAAGATACAACATGGGATTATGACATTCGTTTACACATGTGTTATGAAGTCATTAAGCCACAGTCTTACCTGCAACTGCAGCGTGACGTCAAGAAGGCTGGTCAACGCACACTCACACATGCTTGTCTCGCCTTTGACACATCTCCAACTCACGATACACTTCTCGAAATAAACGAGACAGGGTTGAGATAAGAAGACACACGTGCCTTAACTACACATTAAAATAATTGAGATAAATCTATCAAAATAACCACACTGAAAATAACGAGTGAAGGAACGTTGTCGTTTTAGGTATACGACACAGTTGGTCGTCCGAGAGGCAGGTGTGTGGGATCGCTTACATACAAAACTGCCATCTGTACCTTAAACATGACTTTGATTTTAGTGTGATTCATTCTTCTAAGGTGTAGGAAATGTTCCTCAACATTTCAAAGGAAATATTATTCATCGTTGACCTGCAGAAAATGAGCCAAATATACCAGATCTGCAACGCAAAGTCTGGATAACTAAGTGGTGCGTCAGCGTACAAACATCTGCCTGTGAGCCTATAACTTGCAGGTGTTTATTGACCTACCATTTTCCTCGGGAATGATGAGACAATGGGTTCTACTGCATGGTGTCAGTCGAGTAATTTGTCAGCCCTTCGATTTGTCAATCCTCTCTCGCAGCAGAAAATTGATTTGTCAATACACAACCTTGTACTTTTTTGTCAGTGTAAGTCTACCTGATTCTTTTGCCTACTTGGCTAGATGACAGTTATTACATCACTTTGCTAGCTAAATGTGGTGACGAGAGCCAAAAACCTACAGCACCATACAGTACGGTACACACACAGTTATGATACTAATAATCTTCATGCTGCCAGTCAGTTCGCTTACTTCAGCTGAATGAGAGATCTAAGTCAGACACGCACTGGACGTTCGTGTCAAAACTTACAGCAATGCAATGACTAAATAAACGAACGAAGCTGCTGTTAATAGTTTACTGTAAACTCCTATCCTTCCTTTATTTATTTTTTACAAACAAATCTGGTTGTACACATTTGCTAGGCTAAATAACGTGCATCTTCCCAAAAGCAATGACTGTTTGACCTTAGACAGCTCCATTATAACATAACTACCATTATTCTAGTCTTCCCAAAACTGCTTGGCTTCCGCTAGACTTGCTATAATCTATCAAGCGCTTGGCGGTGTTCCTGTAGGATCAGACAACAGCTAGTGACACCTGTTCAAGTATAATGGAGGACAGCAGCCTAGCGTTCTCTGCAGCAGGACGCAGACACCTAACTGTTCGTAAAATTACAGTATTGGGAGAGTTAGGTTTAAGATGACCGCTCAGATTCTCAAACGCCCCTACGATTATTTATTCCCACTAAACTGAGCTATGAGGCCACACCTGGCTGGCTCACTTAAGCTACAAGAAATACGGTGTCGAGATTCACTGAGATCCAACCGCAACAAGATGTGTTAGTTCATACCCAACATACAAGAGTATAAATAATAGCACAGGAACTTTGAGAATCTAAGTCAACTTCTTCACACATCAGTAAATACCTTGAAGCTGTTTATGAGACAACAAAATAGGTCAACTTCAAGCCATCATAAAGACGACAACAAGAAATCGTCCTAGAAAAGTCAGCATTTATATATTTCTACTTACAAGTTTTGATCAGCTGTGTGTAACGTGGGTATCATAACAAGTCTCTAGTTCAATCAATCAAAACTTCATGACCTATGACCTGTAATAACATGACTAACATGACCTTGTATACTGGCATGAGAAGTTAACACAGTATGACATGATTATAATAGGGGGGGGGGGGGGGGGGAAGAGTTCCTTTTGGTATTTTTGATTTTTGGTTATGAGTTATTACTTATTGAGAAACATGAACATCTAAACTTGACTTCATAGTGAGATTTTTGTATAGGCCCAACAAGAATTGGATCACCTGAAGATTAGGCTCCCCCAGTTTATGTCACCTGAAGATTAACCACCTTAATGCTTCCTGGGGGGGGGGGGGGGGCTTAGATTAGATTAGGTTAGTTTAATTTAGGTGAAGTTAGGTCAGGTCAGGTTAAGTTACCATTAGGGCAGCTAACCTTCAGGTAAAATAAGCTGGGGTGCCTAAACCTCACGTGACCCCCAAAATTTGTATTTACAATCAAACGTCATTAATTTTTCAGTAAGAATGAAGGTCCAAACTAACAAGTAGTGTTTTGTTGTTATGGATCCTGAAGCAACAGTGATGAGCAGCTGTTGTGCCGTGCCATGCTAAAGCCCTAGGTGGTGTGTCTGTATAGTGAGGGTTATCACGATACACTTCATACTCACTCCTGCGTTAAGTTGCCGCTAAATAAACTCTTTCCCACTATTTGGTGAATTATTAACCTTTGTATGAGTAAATATTATACTCATTAAACCACAGAAGCTTTTTCTTAATGCTTATATACGTTATTTTGGAAAATTATTTTAGAAAAAAACATCAAAATAAACACCATCTGGTTGTGTCATTTTCTATATACCTCAAGATTACACACTTCACACACACATACACACACACACATGTACAGTCACCCAAAAAAAGTCCTGTCGCGAACCATGAACCCTGAGATTCAGACTCTTGAATCCAAAGCATTTATGGACAGAATAATGTATCAGTGTCTACTGCTTCGGGTTCACGAGTCTGAATCTCGGGGTTCGTGGTTCGCGACAGGACTTTTTTGGGTGACTATGTAAATCAGCAATCCTTGAAGGAAAAAAATAAATAAAAAACAAGGAAAATGCAGTAGAGGAAACATACATACACCCTTTCCGATATTCCACAAAGTGTATTTTTTTGTCAATTGTTGTCTGATTAAGCTCTGGCAGAGTTTACAATTGGTGGGTGAGGGGGAGTACACGATGAGGCACTCAACCGGGTAAACACGGCAGCGACTATCAACAGAGGGCAGGACTTATACTCAAAGGCTCATATTTCCTAAACAATATGATCTCTGGAGTACAATATTCATTCACAAAAACTATCCGTGAAAAAGACCCATCTCAATAACTCCTTCATTCATCAGGCCTTCACACAACACTCCCTATAGTCCTCCTCTGTGTTGATAGTCAATATAGCCTACAGTACAACTGCCATTACGTGCCAGGTCCTGGATTCTCAGAGATTTTTACGTCCAACTGACCTAATAACAAAAGATGTAAGAATTCATCTATCAGGTTCCCTTAAGGTACAGCGCAAAAATAATGTCCATTGTGGCATTGAAATTGCATTGAAATTCTACACTTAGTAGATGGGCGTTCTTATCTCCAGTTAGAGGACAACCTTCAAGGTATGGATCTCTGAGGCTGAGGGCCAGGTGGTGGTGTGGTCAACATGGGTGGTGGGTGATGTTGCTGTTAAAAGCATTACAAGTTAGACTTATGACACCCGAAGATCCTGACATATAAACTGTCAAGACAATGATGAAATATATTTGATGGTAAATGACAATGGAGAAAATGATGTTGCAATATTTTACAATAGGTTTCTCTTCATCAAAATGAAGAGTTCTCATGGAAATAATATAAAAGATAATATAAAAAACGATGACAAATGCATGAAAATATTGTTGTGGGCATCTTTAACAACGCAATGTATACATGAACAAAATTATCCTGTATACAGTATATATGTACATACATACATCAATTTAAGTTTCATAAAAAATTGAGAAAAAGTTGCACACTACAGTTCATGACCTGATGTACTGTACTGTACTGTATAATATCCGATATTACTTCACTCAGTATTCAATGTGTATGCAAGATAATAATAATAATAACAACATCTGGGTATTTGTCCAGGAGAGACAAACACAAACATTTCTCTAGACAAGTGCACACAGCGTTTACACAGTGCCTCCATGTTTGTGTTTACCGAGTCCTAAGAAGAGGTTAAACATTGTGAACAGAATTAATACTCCATCAAGAGTTACACGATCACTTGAAGGAGAAACTGTAAAAAAAAAAAAAGCCCTCTGCAATACTACCTGCAAGTCAACCTCAGATGCAACATGGCGAATCGTACAATAATAAATACAAAATGATGTCATATATACCAATGTTCTGTATATGTAACTCCCCAAGAAACTCAGTCAAGACAAACTATTAAGTCACTCATTCAACTCCAAGTTTGCATGTGACAAGTCATATGCACTAAACTGAATCACTGTCCCTCGCCTACTGACACATGGCTGGCTGGCTGCACATAAGAATAACTCCTGTCACACATCGTCCACACTAAACTGCCAATTTATTTAGAAGCTTCAATTACAAGAAGCTTTCAGTGTCTCTTTACATGAAGCTGTTTTGGTTTACCTGAAGCTTAAGCATATAATATTGAGAGTAAGGAGTGCCATACCCATTATAATTAAGTTGTACCTGATCAAGATTATTATTTAATCACGTTAGTCAATTGACAATAATGCTCACAGTTTAAAAATAAAGGAACACTACTTAATATCCATAATAATAATCATAGCTTTAGAACATAATAACCAAAAAAAAAAAATAATTTAAGCCATAAAAATATTAATTGCAGTTTTAGAAAAAATGTCACAGAAATAATCACAAATAAGAATATATGAACCAGACTTGCTTACAAGACAAACAACATGTAAGTGGATCACAAGATACTTATCAGCTTAAACTTAATAATATCGTAACTTTAAATTTTCACTTACTTAAAAAATTTATCATATCTGTCATTTAAATTTGTTTCCGTCATAATCATTGGAATTTATATTAAGAATTTTTTAAATCCTCTGAGTATGGTTCCCAAACCCTCGACCAGTGCAGAAAACTATACAAAGATTTATCTTATCCACGTTTTCATTGTGGATCTACATGAAATATATATATATATATATATATATATATATATATATATATATATATATATATATATATATATATATATATATATATATATATATATATATATATATAAAACAAAGAAAACAGTGCATATAATTAATTTAAATTTTAAGGTACAGTACATATGTTGTCAGGTAATAATTAATCCAAGCGGACAGATAATTTGATTTTAATATTGTTATGATCTCGGCTACTGTGTGACCTGGACTGGGGGAAGAAGAGTGATAAACCAGTCATAGAAGAAGGAAAAGATAGGAATTAATTAAGCTTTCAGAGCCTTGATAAACTAGTAATAGGAATAAGTCAAATATAGGAATTAATTTTCCCTTCATAGACAGTGTTAAACAAATCATAGGAACTAGTTTAAAATATCAATTAATTATCTTTCATAAGTGATAAAACAGTAAAAGGAATTAGTTAAAAATAGGAATTAATTATCCCTTCACATTTAGCCGAGATCATTAAAAGCCCTGATGATAATGGAAGATATGATGATGATTCAGCATTATACTTCAATCATACGTACTCCACAATGATGAAATTTACACCAGAATACAAAACATATACATTTGTCCACATCATCTCAACATAAATTATACAATAATCATAAATCAATTATTTCCAAATGTAACAAATAGTGTATACATAAATTAGGAATATATACAGTATAGCTTATTTTATCAGATACAAGGCTTAACCGTTCAAAGGCCCACACACACCAAGGCCCTCACACACACCCCTTATGTAAAGTTTATTGCTTCAAGAGAGAGAGAGAGAGAGAGAGAGAGAGAGAGAGAATTATCAAACCTTTTTTCATGAACCAGTCAATAAAAGAGATAAAATACTTCAACAGACAAAGTTATATGGTTAACTGTACAGTATTATATTATGCTTAAGGCAATCAATCCTGACTACAATATATTATAGTAGATATATAAGTGTCAGGTAATATTTCTGCTTTTCAAACTCATTATACAATATATCCAAGTGGGTCACCTGTAGATGTGCCACCCTAGCTTATTTTACCTGATGATTAAATACTCTAACATTAACTGGGGGGGTTAGGTTAGAATAGGAATAGGTAAGGCTAACATTAGATCAGGTTAGGTTAGGATTAGATAAGGTTATGTTTATTTAGGTTAGGGTCGTTAATTATCTGGTGAAAAAAGCTGGGGGTTCTCATCGTCATATGAACCATCAAAGCTATCATGGGTACAAGCAACACACTTCATTGTTATCAATCAGTACAGGTTTATACACAGTCTCCTTTTGGTGTACAGTATGTTCAATGTATTAGGTGGTCACTGTCCTAGAGAGGTGTGACAGTGAGAGAGAAAAAGTGTAGTGTGTGCGAGAGAAAGTGTAGTTTGAGTGACAGAGAAAGTGTAGTTTGAGTGACAGAGAAAGTGTAGTTTGAGTGACAGAGAAAGTGTAGTTTGAGTGACAGAGAAAGTGTAGTTTGAGTGACAGAGAAAGTGTAGTTTGAGTGACAGAGAAAGTGTAGTTTGAGTGACAGAGAAAGTAAAGTTTGAGTAACAGTGAGAGAAAACGAAGTTTGTGTGACAGTGATAAAGAAAATGTAGTTTGAGCGATAGAGAGAAAGTGTAGATTGAGTCCTATGCAACAATGAGAGAGAGAGAGAGAGAGAGAGAGAGAGAGAGAGAGAGAGAGAGAGAGAGAGTAACGTATTTCTCAATGAACCTGGGTCAAAACGTACTACAGACCACCAACACAGTACACACATCCCCACCAGCATTATAACTTACAGTAAATACTATGGCACAACTGTCTCTGTACAAAGCCAAGTGTACAGACAAACATTGATTGGTAAATTTTGATTTTTTTCTCAGATGTGCGTCAAAGAACAAGACTTGAGGTATAGATACGACTAAGAGTTGATGATTGATGGTCTCTCAATTGCTGTCTGGATGATGAGGGAGGATATACACTGGTCTTTTTCTTTCATGTAATTTTGGCTATTATTGGACAATATAGCTTTTGGGGGGGACATTATTTCTTATTTTCTTAAACAATAAATGTTTTTAAGATGTAATTTGGGGATATTTATCATTACATTCTTATTGTTTAAAATACCTTTTTTAGAGGGATTGAGAGAACATAATTTCACTCTTAATAACAAAGTACTGTTATATGATCATGAAGTTTGCAGAGATAAATACTTGTACTGCAAATTAACCCTTATTCTTTAACATACATCAGAATTTACTGCACCCTGTAACAAACTGGCAGGACTTGACTAAATAAACAAGGCATAACTGTGTGTAACTATCCCACACACACACACACACACAACTTGAAACAAAAAAATACATAGCATTTACCACAATTCTCAAATCAATATCACATTTCAAGAACATTTTAAGAAACTGTATGTAAAGGTTTGTATTGATAATTAATATATAATATTAGGATCTGCTCTTCAAACATGGACCAAATTTGTGAATACCATTAGAAATACAACACTAAGATATAAAGTAACAGAATCGCTCTTTTTCTCGTCACAACAAGTCCTTTATATGGGCTTTTACAAACATAATGTTCAGTCGCCTGCACTTATACCTAGTACATTGTCTGGCGTGTTTTGTGAGATGTGGCAACTCTGTTTTTGTTTACATGGTATTACAATTCCCGGAATGGCACTAAGGAACTTGACAATAGTAGCCAGACTAAGGATGGAAGATAAGCATTCCACAGAGTTGCCACATCTCACAAAATGCACCAGCCACTGTACCAGGTATAAGTGCAGGCGAGTGTGCATATGTATGTTCGTGTTTATCAATGTCATGGTGTGGTACTTTGTGAATGTATATACTGTATATGTTTTGTATGTTAAATGGTATGAGGTTTGTCAGTCTTGAAGTAGCTCGTATTATTTCATGCTCTGAATTTATCTCGTGAGACTTATGTCAACAAGTTCATATTCCAAGATACATTTTAACAATAATTTTGTGCTTTACAAATTATTCCAACAATAATTTATTCTCTATCTTTCATTTAAACTATATTTTCCTGTATAGAAATCATTCCAACAATATTTTACCTTCTGGTGTCTCATGTCAACAACAATTTCATCTTTTTAACACTCATAGCAACAACAGTTTAATGGTCTTAAGACTCAACTGGCAGCTAAACAATTTTTCATAACTCCCAACAAGCATTTATAACAATACACAACAATATCTTGAACTCACGGTATAGAGGGAGGTGTGTGTGTGTGTGTGTGTGTGTGTGTGTGTGTGTGTGGGTCGGGGTATATTCAAAATTTATAAACATGTCATTTATTGTCTCTTTTTGTCATTGTTTTCTTCGGCCGACTGACTGACTGATTGGCGCTCGGTGCTAGAGAACAGACAGATGCTTGTGTAATCCTTCTGTGTGACTGAGAAGAATTGAGAAAATAAGTAGTGTATTATGACCTCAAAATTTATGTTCGCTTTGGTGACGCTTTTGTTCAACACCAAGTTACCGGACATCACTAGTTGGCAAAGTAGTTTACTCCCCACAATGATAGCTGAATAAAAACCCTAATTTAGTGAATACCGGTGATTACTGCAACATACATTTGAAGTAACTGATAAAAACTAAAGAGATCTAGAATATTACCATGTTTTACTTCGGTGGTCTTGGGTGACTAAGACCTGTCATTTTGATGAATTAAAAACAAAAGTCAATATATTTATCATTGTTGTTGTCACTGTCTCACCAAGGAACACATCTCTAGTGTGAGTGGTATTTACGAGGCCAGTCTCTTTCTCTTTCTCTTTCAATAATCTGATCTGAGTAGCCGTCAAAGGGTGTGTGAGGCAAGTCTCTATGTACTGTACAAGTTTCTTCTACCTGCTCAATTACATCTCGATCTGTTCTCAAAGTTCTTAAAAAATCTTAGGGATCCCTAAAATTTAATGACCTTTTAGCTCATGAGAACTTAAAAGAGGTCCATACAATTCATGAACTTTTAGTATTCAATGACCTACACATTCCCACGATTTATTAACCTTTGGAATCGATAGTTCGTTCAGCCTCTGTGCGGGAAACTGACTCATTGATCAGCTACTACTGTCGGCAATGAGGTGATAGTCAACACAAGCGTCACCGAAGTCAAGGCTAATCAGCTGGCTCTCAAGAATCACGTTCCAAATCTTTGATATATCAGTCACCAAACTTACCATCTCTGAGATACACTAGTGGAAGTTGACCAATCAGAGGGCTACCATAACACGATTATATGATATACACTACTAGACCCTCACAATAACAAATGTACAGCCAACATTATAAGTTCAAGGAATTACGTCATGGGTTCACAGCTGCCACCTTACTGTTTTTAGAAGCTGTGTGTGTATGTGTGTATAAAGTATATGTTTATAGTGTATCTACCTAAACAAATCAGCATCATGTTATCTTTGAATATCTGAACATAAACACAAATCACGTGTGTTGAAGAGAAACAGATTATCTTTACCAACACACTTAAGATACTTATGAGTGTCTAAGATCAAGAGTTCAAGTTTAGCATTGCAGAGATTCTTACATCCAGACATACTAGAAACATATTTTTTACAAACAAATACACACACAAACATTCTACAAACAGTATGGTGTGACCTCTGAATCTCTAACACGACCCAATAACATATTTGCCATACAGTATGCTTACATATCGGTACAGAAAAATGTGCCATTTCCCTTATACAGAAACATACCATCACATCTAAATCATAAGACATTCACAAGTTGTAAGAGAATGTACTGTACACTGGTAGGTCATTAATATAGAAGAAATGCATAATAAAAAAGGGCATTCACAAATCTAAAAATATAGACATTCGCACATAAATGTAATTCCTGGACGCTGCTAGTTCTGAGACACTGATATGTTTATGAAACCCTAAAGCCTGTCTATCACACGCAAACATCCCAACAAGAACGAACAGTACAATAGACAACAATGTGTAATCCCGTTGGACCGCAGGTAAGGACCAGCGAAGTCTAAACACACTAACATTCATCCTAAGATTGTCAAGTACAAAAAATCATATTCTTTTGATAAAGCTTAGCACTGAACATTACTCCAGTAGCAGTCCATCAGTGCTCGAGTTAATGGATTGAGCATTAAATGCATTCACCCACGATCTGTCTTCTAAAGCTCCTCACTAACACAACTTCACACGCTAGGAAAGCATCATTACTCGCTAAAGTTACGGGAACACATGGAAGAAGTTATACACGGAAGTCCTGGGTTGATCTAGTAATCCATGATGAGTTCTGCATTCCGGGCCTTCCGCTGACAGCAGAGCGAGAGGCAGAACAGCTTGAGGCCACGTCGGAACTTTGGGCTCATGGCAATGTAAATAATGGATTTCCAACAGGAGTTAAGAGCCCCTAACCAAAACACTGCAAAGTGGAGGAACCTCACATCGATGTGATGGCCACTGAGGAACTCGTACGTCCTCACCCCAACACACGGCCCCCACGACAGCCAGAAAGCAAGCACCAGCACGAAAGACATGGCGTGGTCGGGGTTGGCCAGGTTGGAGGTGAGCGCCGTGATGAACTCCTTATCCTGTCCCACCACGCAAGTTTTGAGCCTGCGCATGGTGTTGAAGATGTAACCATAGGTGTAGAAGAGCGTTATGAGCGTGGGTCCCAGCACCATGGGAATGAGGGTGATGGCATAGGCTATCATGCTGCCCCAGTCTAGCCAGCACACGTACGCTTCAGCATCCCAGTGCGAGGAGCTGTTGAAGCCGAGGAGTGGTGGGCAGCAGAGCATCATGGACGTGATCCAAGTGAACACAACCCAACACTGACACCGCGTCTTAGTCTGCACAGTCTCGTACCTGCAACATTAATTAGTGTTACCTGTATGTACCTTGGCGTGAGTTTGTCACTATAATCGACCAAGAGAACTGCCAGAACCTAGTGAATGTATAGTAATTACTGGAAGCCATTCCTTGAATATAGTTATTATTAATACTATTATTATTATTGTTAGTATTATCAATTTTATTGTTGTTATTATTATTATTAATATTATTATCACTAATATTATTACATTATTATTATTATTATTATTATTATTATCCTAATTATTATCATCAGTATAATTATTACTACATTATCATTAGTAGTAGTAGAATTAATACAGGCATGGTAGGGTTAGTCAGGGAGACACGTGTGTTTAAGTCAATGAGTAATGTTACGCGAGTCACCAATTCAAGTGTATGAGTAAGGTGTTGGTGAGTACGTCTACACTGTAAGGCTTCACCCGCCCTCCCCCTCACCACGCCTACACTTTTCACCCAACATATAATCGGATATAACTAAGATGTCTGTCTGTTTAGCTGTCTTTCTGTCCACTTATTTATCTGTCTGCCTGTCTTTCTGTCTGCCTGTCTATATGTCTTTCTCTCTGCCTGTCTACTGTATGTCTTTCAGTTTGCCTGTCTATCTGTCTTTCTATCCATCTGTCTGTATATTTTTGTTTTTCTGCCAATCTGTCAGTCTGTCTGTTTATTTAAGGACCATCTGGTGATCTGAAAGGGAAACTTAACCCTTTGAGGACGATGGTTTAACCCTTTGAGGACGATGGTTTAACCCTTTGAGGACGATGGTTTAACCCTTTGAGGACGATGGTTTAACCTTTTGAGGATTATGTTTTAACCCTTTGATGACGATGATTTAATCCTTTGAGGACGATGGTTTAACCCTTTGATGACGATGGTTTAACCTTTAAGGACTACGCTTTAACCCTCTAGAACTCAAAGGATTAATCTCAGAAAGCTTCCTCCAGCAGCAAGACCTCACCTGAGCGGCTTGCGTATGGCCAGGTATCTGTCGACGCTGATCCACATGAAGGTACAGAGTTGGGCGAACCATACCGTGGTCTCGAGGTAGCCGGCGAGGCCACACACGGCGTCACCGTACACCCAGCGCTGCACCAAGGCCGGGTACACGCTCAGCGGCACTACTACCACCCCCGCCACCAGGTCTGACACACCCAGCGACATCAGGTAGTACATGATCACATCTTTGGGGCCTGCGGAGATGGTAGACGGTCAGGTGTGTCCTCTGAGGGGCCCATGGACACAGGTAAGAGATGGGAGTGAATATCTGGGGCCTTTGGAGATGAAATTGAGCCTTGGGACATAGGTAAGACAGGGAGTATATATTCAGGATTTCAGGGACTACTGAAATGGTAATGAGTCAGGTTATATCTTTTAAGAACTGGTAAGACATGGGGCAATGGAAGTGAGTCAACTATGTCCTCTGGGGGCCTTGGGAAATACATAAGACATATTGATATTGAAACAGTTCATTTAGCCAGAAAGACACAGATACAGAGTCGATTAAGAATCATATTAACATGGCTGAGCCAGTTGAGAGCCTGAGCTCTCTTGTAGGCACATGGGGATAAATGTTCAATACTATTTTAGAAGGTGGTGAGAAACGCTACACAGAGACACGTGACCTAGACCAGATGAGAAAGGTAAATAGAAACTTTTGAGAGCTAGTGGACACGGGAGGGAGTTGGTCTACTCCAGGTGAGGTGAGAAACACACAACAGACACCTGACTCACAGCAGGTGACTAGTGTTAGATTTTTGCCCAGATGGTGAAGGTGTAGTGAACTAGTGGTGTAGTAGTGGTGGTGTAGTGGTGTAGATGTAGTGGTGTAGTAGTGGTGGTGTAGTGGTGTAGATGTAGTGGTGTAGTAGTGGTGGTGTAGTGGTGTAGATGTAGTGGTGTAGTAGTGGTGGTGTAGTGGTGTAGATGTAGTGGTGTAGTAGTGGTGGTGTAGTGGTGTAGATGTAGTGGTGTAGTAGTGGTGGTGTAGTGGTGTAGATGTAGTGGTGTAGTAGTGGTGGTGTAGTGGTGTAGATGTAGTGGTGTAGATGTAGTGGTGTAGTAGTGGTGGTGTAGTGGTGTAGATGTAGTGGTGTAGTAGTGGTGGTGTAGTGGTGTAGATGTAGTGGTAGTATAGTAGTAGCGGTGTAGTGGTGGTGAAGGTGTAGTACCTGGCATGGTGATGAAGGTGGCCAGGATGATGATGTTGGAGATGATGATGGCGACGCCGATGACGAGGATGACGGCGGCCTGGGCGAGGCTCTCCATGCCCACGTGTGTGCCGCCCGCCATCATCACCAGCTCCCCGCCGCCGCCACCGTAAGGAGGATAACCAGTGCCGTACCCACCGTAGCTGCCACTGCTGCTCCCGTACCCGCCGTAACCCCCACCGTAGCCTAGGAGACGAGGTGATGGCGGCGGCTGCTCTCCCGGGGGCGTCTCCAGCAAGGGGATGGAGCCAAGTTCCACCTCGTCCTCGACTGTGTCCTCGCCGATTACGGCTCCCCCCAGCAGGCTGCCGTCCAACCCTGCAGCGCCTACCATATTGCCAGCAGGAGTCACTCACCCACCATACACAGTAGTGAGGGAGGCGGCCCGGGGCGTGTGTGAGTGTAAGGCGAACTGGTGGTGGTGGAGGTGTTGGAGATGGTGGTGGAGGAGGAGTTGATGGTGGTGGTGATGATGGTAGTGGTGATGGATGACTGTGGTGGTGGTGTGGGCATCAGGAACCTGTGGCACAAGATCGTCGTCCCTCAAACACCACGACACTTTGTTTATTGTGATCTACAACAACGACGACGACAATAGAGATCCAAGACAGCGGTAAGAGGAGACCCGACAGAGCGTCCCCGAACGAGTGTGTGTGAAGACCCCGACAGAGTGTCCCCGAACGAGTGAGTCTTGGAGGAGAGTGAGAGGTGATGGAGAGAGTGAGCGGAGCGACGCATTTATAAGTCACATGTTGAGGCGCCGCTTTATCCCCTCCACACCACACTCACAGTTCTCACACACAGTTTACAAGGTAATAACATTGTCGATCACTGTTATCTCGACTGGTGGGTGACAGACGCGGCCCCCGGCGACAAGATCACCCCGCCGCTCACCACACACACGCGTAGTAATGTCTCTCTCTCCTTCGGCTCTGTTGATCTAGCGGAGAGAAATCTTGTCCTCATTGACATTTCTGGCTTATTTTATGGAGTGGTGTGGACCAGGAGGAGGCGGCGCGCGGGGCAACTTCAACACCGACACTATACAGCCGCACCATCACACACACCATATACACTATAACGGGAAAGAATTATTTCCCTGAGGTAGCAAGTAATCACCAGAGGTCAAGCCAGAGTGTGAGCAATAATGAAGGATGGTGGGGCGAGGGCAGGTTACTAGAGTGGTGCGGGGCGGAGGTGCAGGAGACATTACTCACTGTCTCCTACACACACATGATCCTCCTTCTCCTTGTCACACGTACCGGCCTATCTGACCTCTTTCCTTCCTTCCTCCACCTCCTTCTCCTCCTCTGACCTCTCCTTCACTCCTCTTTTCTCCCTCAACAAGATCCTCCTCACCACCAAACAACGTCAAGTCTTTATAGTCTTATCTTGATCACAGACGCAGAAGTAGTCGTAGTAGTAGTAGTAGTAGTAGTAGTAGTAGTAGTAGTAGTAGTAGTAGTAGTAGTAGTAGAGGCGAAGCTACGTCAGCGTGGGCGTACAGCAACGTTCACGGTATTGCATTGAGAGCGTTCAGAGTGCCGTGTAGAGAGCTTGGCATGGCCAGTGTGGCGTAGTGGTGGCGGGAGGAGGAGGATGATGGTGATGGCTCCTTGTGTCTTGTTCCTCAGCCATCCTTTAGGACTGTCCACACGCTCACGTTATCCTGTAGAGAACAACATCAGTAAGGACATGAAACAACACACACACACACACACACACACACACACACACACACACACACACACACACACACACACACACACGGAATATAAATATAAAGATTATCCCACCACTAGAGCAACATGGTCACTGTCGGCCATTTTGTAAACGATGTATGTATGTATGTATGTATGTAAGTATGCACGGTTTGTGTGTGTGTGTGTTACTCTGCGGACAGCCACACTTCATTAATCCAAGCTGAGGCTCTCCACCGTTTGCAGGTAAGACAGTTCTCGGTCACAATGACGCCAGCTAGTGGCCCCCGTAATACTAGGTTAGGTCACTCACACAAAGGTTAAATGAGAGAGACGGAGAGACAGACAGAAAGAAAAAGAGACAAACAGACAGAAAGAAACAGAGAAACAGACGGACAGAGAGACAAGCAGACAGACAAAACAAGACAAATAAATTACAGAAAACATCAGAAAATATATTAAACAAGAAAACGAGTAGAAAAAAAGACAAAATAGAGAAGGAGGGGGGAGGGAGGGGGTGAGGGAAGAAGGGAGGATAATGGGGGAGGGTGTAAGGGAAGAGGGGAGGATAAGGAAGGAAGGAAGGAAGGGAGGGGGTGAGGGAAGAAAGGAGGATAAGGAAGGAAGGGAGGGGGTGAGGGTAGGGGGATGAAGGGAGGTGAGAGGGGTTTAATTTTGTTTGAGAAAGATAGAAAAAGAAAAAAGGAGAGAGAGAGAGAGAGTGTTAAGAAGCCATTGAAAGCTGTCACAGTGCTTGGTGAAGACTTATTAGTGGTGGTGGAGGAGGAGGTGGAGGTGGTGGTGGAGGTAGTGGTGGTGGTGGTAGTGGTGGAGGTGGTGGAGGAGGTGGTGGTGGAGGAGGTGGTGGTGGAGGTGGTGGTAGTGGTGGCGGAGGTGGTGGTGGAGGTGGTGGAGGTGGTGGAGGAGGTGGAGGAGGTGGTGGTGGTGGTGGTGGTGGAGGTGGTGGTGGTGGTGGTGGAGGTGGAGGTGGTGGAAGGATTGTCGAAATCTCACCCAGAAACGAAAAATCTCTCCCTCCTCTCCCACCAACACCCCCCTTCTCACCCTGACTGGATCTCAAAGACTGACGAATTACTGTAGTTCCCACAGCCCCCACCAGGTGACTTACATCACACACACAACAATAGGGATCACTGAGCCGCTCCATTACTTATGTGTTTCAAGTTTACAGCGAATCCTCTTCCCCTACTCCTCTCCTTCCCCATCCCCCTCCCCCTTCCCTTCCCCATCCTCCTTCCCCTACTCCCCTCCTTCCCTTCCTCATATACTTCCCCTCCTTCCCTTCCTCATATACTTCCCCTCCTTCCCTTCCTCATCCCCCTCCCCTATTCCCCTCCTTCCTTTCCCCTACTCCTTCCTTCCCCTCCTCATCCCCCTTCCCCTACTCCCCACCTTCCCTTCCCCTACCCTTCCCTTCCCTTCCTCTACTCTCCTCTTTCCCTTCCTCTACTCTCCTCTTTCCCTTCCTCTACTCCCCTCCTTCCCTCCCCCTACTCCTTCCTTCCCCTCCTCATCCCCCTTCCCCTACTCCCCCCCTTCCCTTCCCCATCCCCTTCCTCTACTCCTCCTCTCCTCTTTCTTGCAAGGGGTAATTAGTAAAACTGCCAAACCTCTATATAACGGACTATATGGAGAGAGAAGTCCGTTATATCGAGGGTCTGTCAGATGTAAAAGAAAGATAAAAGAAAGAATCAATATTTGTGTGTGTGTGTGTGTGTGTGTGTGTGTGTGTGTGTGTGTGTGTGTGTGTGTGTGTTTTGTTACCTGAATTACCAAAACGAAGTTACTGTAGATCTTTGTGGGCAGCTCCTGAAGTGGCACACACACACACACACACACACACACACACACACAGATTGGTGACAGAGAGGATGACATACTGAACTAACGCCGCTACCCCAGACACCAAAAGCCTAACCTAACCTACAAACAATTTATATAAAACAACAAACAAATTAACAAACAGGTAAAATAATCAAACATTAAAATGCAAACAAACAGGTGTGTGGCTCCTCTCTGGCCCTACAGGTAGAGTCGGCTGTTATCACTAGGCCTACCCCAGTCCAATGACAATAGGCCTAATTCTCTGCCAGATAAGTTGGAACTCTGTTGCTCTTCACAAATAGAAGAAGAATCCCTTAAAACAACAACAACAATACAATACAATAACGCCTCACAAATACAGTAAATAAAATTGATATATTGTGAACCAAACCTGAATATTGCAAACTAATACATCAATAAAATATAAAAGTAAACTCACATACATTATATATCGCTTAAAAAATAATACAGCCAAATATAATTACAAAAACAAGCTAAACAAAATACAGTATTGTATAAGGGATTTGGGTACTGCAAGCCAAATATAAAAAATAAAATAATATTGGAATGCAGACAAATGTATTAAATAAAAAAGAAATATTTAATTCATCTACAAAATACTAAGGCAATATAAGTCTTCAGATATACAACAAGCAACTGTAAGCAAAAATATATACAATATCTTCTTAAACGACAAAGTAAATATAGGCAGCAAAATATAGCAAAACAAATGAGGTGTTACACGCAAGACGTACTGTATAGCTATCATATAACAATACACAAGTGATGTACAAAGCCTCTAGAATATTCTTCAACAGGTATATATTATAATTTCAATACAAAAGCAATAATTAATGAGTGTTGCAGAGTTGAAATCACTATTGCAATACACCCATACCCGCCCACACCCACACATCAATGCCCACCCACACACCCACCTGCGTCCATCCACACACACTTACCTACCCACCCACACATCAATACACGCACCCACACACTAACACCCAATCAGACTCGCTTACAAACCATTCCACGTACGCCCACCCGCCCACCAAGGCTCACACGGTAGCCCATACACAACATACTGTATTTACACCTTAAACACTTGTAAAATGTTTCCTTGTTAACACTTTCCCTCTGAAATGTTTACTTAACGCACCAAACACAATTTATATAACATGCATAAAAATAAACATTAAAACAAATCAAATTCTAAGTAAAGTTTTGAACAAGACTACAAAGACAGAATAAAGTGTTATATTGTTGGAGGGAGGCACTTAAGGAGCACTTGCAGGGAACATGTTGGAGGGAGGCACTTAAGGAGCACTTGCAGGGAACATGTTGGAGGGAGGCACTTAAGGAGCACTTGCAGGGAACATGTTGGAGGGAAGCACTTAAGGAGCACTTGCAGGGAACATGGAGGGAAGCACTTAAGGAGCACTTGCAGGGAACATGTTGGAGGGAAGCACTTAAGGAGCACTTGCAGGGAACATGGAGGGAAGCACTTAAGGAGCACTTGCAGGGAACATGTTGGAGGGAAGCACTTAAGGAGCACTTGCAGGGAACATGTTGGAGGGAAGCACTTAAGGAGCACTTGCAGGGAACATGTTGGAGGGAAGCACTTAAGGAGCACTTGCGGGGAACATGTTGGAGGGAAGCACTTAAGGAGCACTTACAAGGAACATGTTGGAGGGAAGCACTTAAGGAGCACTTACAAGGAACATGTTGGAGGGAAGCACTTAAGGAGCACTTGCGGGGAACATGTTGGAAGGAAGCACTTAAGGAGCACTTACAAGGAACATGTTGGAGGGAAGCACTTAAGGAGCACTTACAAGGAACATGTTGGAGGGAAGCACTTAAGGAGCACTTACAAGGAACATGTTGGAGGGAAGCACTTCAGGAACACTTACAAAACCGCAACAAGCTGGTGTAGAGCATCAGCCTCCCTCACACACACACACACACACACGGACTCACCTGCAAAGAAAAGAAACAAAATATATGTTAGCGTAAGCGAAGATTAATGTAAGACAAACAATGGAACAAAATCCGAAACAAATAAAATATATGAAAATCGATACAAAACAATAAAACTTGAATGAAATAAACAGAAAATGAGAGAAATCTTTGATAAATAGTGAAATAGGACACAATTTTGATAACTGAATGAATGAAAAAAAACAATAAAAATCAGAAGAGATAAAACACATAGAAAAACACGAATAAAAACTAGTATGATGTATGTGTGTGTGTGTGTGGGCTTAGGTGTGGGCGTGTGTGGGTGTGGAAGCGGCCAGGTGTTTTAGTGGTGCTGGTTGTGTGTGGGTGTGGTTTAGAGAGAGAGAGAGAGAGAGAGAGAGAGAGAAGAGCTCCTCACCCAGCCTCCTCAACCAACGTCAATACACCTCTCTCTCTCTCTCTCTCTCTCTCTCTCTCTCTCTCTCTCTCTCTCTCTCTCTCTAAAACACACATGTACACATATCTAAGGATTTACACAAGAATTAAACTCGCACACAACACACATACAGGTACACATACATATAAAAGAACAAACACACGTCAAGAAACATACACGAACGATAAAACAGACATGAATACACACACACACACACACACACACACAGTGCCACATTAACTACCAGGAGTGCCAGAGACGTTGGCTGTGCCCAGGAAGGGACCAATAACACCCCCCCAACATCGACATTCTAACTTCTTAATTACCATATATTTCATGCTCCAGTTCGCCAATTAGGGAATTTTTGCGGAATTGGCGAGGAATTTGAGCAGATAATTGGCGAGAGTTCAGGT
>CAUDMG010000533.1:2480000-2500000 GCA_958450375.1 Homarus gammarus
AATTCAGAACGTTGATCAAGGCAGGTGGGATGGGACCAAGTGCAAGATGCTTCTACGCCAGACTTGCGGAGGTGATATCCGAACAGAAGCAGCAGCCCAGAAGTTATGTTACAGCCTGGATGAGATGTCGACTGTCCTTCTCTCTCCTTCGGTCGGCTTTGCTCTGCCTCAGGGGAACGAGAGCATCGGCCCCAAAGCCGACAACAGTTGCAGATATTGACTATGAGGCTACAATCACTGAATGCCGCGTAGATCTGCGGCTCATCTAACTCAACACAGATAAGATAGTTACTTGTGTATTAGGATATTTAATATTAAGGTAATAAAATGGTGGCGAAGGTGTGGCTATTGGGGGAGGCTGGAGGCCAATAAATAAAAAAAAAAAATAGTAGTAGTAGTGATAGTTGTAGTACTAGTAGTTGTGGTTATGACAAATAATAACAGTTGTTGTTGTAATATTAGTTGTTGTTGTTGTTCTTGTGGCGAAGGTGTGGCTATAGGGGGAGGCTGGAGGCCACGTTTAAAAAAAAGTAATAAAAAATAGTAGTAGTAGTAGTTGTGATAGTTGTGGTTGTGGTTGTCATCAGCTGTGTGTGGCTTCGCGAAGGAAGATTCGCGACCCATGACCTTTCCTTCTTCCTCCCCTCATCTCTCCTCATCCTCTTCCTCCTTCACCTCCTCCTTCCTCCATTTCATACAGTTTAAGAATATTTTAGTTACTTTTACTCGTAATGAGACAGACAGACAGACAGACACGTACAAAGACAAGCCGATATACAGAAACAGACAGACAGAGATACAGACAGATCGATAGACAAAACACAAACAAAAAGATAGACACAGACATAGATAGATAGACAGACAGACAAACAAACAGACGGACAGACGGACAGACAGACGTAACTCTTTTCTTTCTTTTGGTGCCGATGACACTCAAGACTAATTCTGATTGGTTGAGAGATAACACAACTGGACCAATGAGAGGGCTTTTAAGTGGGTAATGTGTCATCTGTGTTTAAACTCTGATCTTCTTCCTCCTCCTCCTCCTCCTCCTCCTCCTCCTTCTTCTTCTTCTTCTTCCTCCTTTCTCCTGCCTCTTCTTCTTCCTTTTCTCCTCCTCCTCCTCTTTCTTCTTCTATCTTTTTTAATCTAATATCCTGATTGGAGAAGAAGGAATGTGGAGGAGGAGGAGGAGGAGGAAGAGTAGTTATGTGGAATAGAGGAGGATGAGGAGGAAGAGGAAAGAGATGGGAGGAGGAGGGAGGGTAAAGAGAGAGAGAGAGAGAGAGAGAGAGAGAGAGAGAGAGAGAGAGAGAGAGAGAGAGAGAGAGAGAGAGGAGGGGGCTGCGCGCACACCTACCCTCTCTCTCTCTCTCTCTCTCATTTCGTCTCCCTCCACATATTTTCATCACATCTCAACTATTTTCGTCTTTCCTTTAATATATCACACACACACACACACACACACACACACACACACACACACACACACACACACACTACTACCCTGTATTCAGAAATACAGGCAACCTTCCGATAACACCTGAGCAAGTGTAATAATTAATCACTGTACCTGTACTTTAAATTACAGTCACCACCTGGACAGTACCACACCTGTACTGTACTTTACACTTAAACACGTACTTATACCAAAGTTATCCCAGCAATAACCACATACAGTAAGTTAGGTTAGGTAAGACGGCCGTAACAGAGGCAGCTTGGTAAGGCCTTCACCACCAACATATATTTACATAATTCAGATCTATGTTTTTGTGCTCAACTGTGTGCCAACAAGTACTGTACCTTCCCTCCACCTCATACTACGGCTTGGTGGACCTTACTGTACTGGTAACTAGTGATTCATGTACACGTTGGGTGAACTAATTGTGGTAGGTGTACTAATTGGTGTACAAATTAAAGAATTTGTTTTAATTATGTACTATCGCCTGTCTGTCTGTCTATATGTTCTTACCATCACGTGTGTGTGTGTGTGTGTGTGTGTGTGTGTGTGTGTGTGTGTCGATCAACACAAAGTTTAAATAAAAAAACTGTAAAACTAAAAATAAACAAGAAATAAAACAACATAAACCGTCAAACAAGAATAATGAATAAAGATGAAAAAATTAATAAAGAGAAAAATAAAAAATAAACAGTCAAAGTCAACTGGAAATTAAGAGACTTCAAAAATCTTTATTGTTAATACACCTACAGAAAATACTTATTGATATGAGCCCTGAGGGAGAGAAAGATGGGGAGGGTGAGCAAGTAGAGGGAAGAACATGGAGGGGGAGAAATAGGGAGAGAGAGACATTGGGACGGAGGGAGGATGGGGAGGACGAGGGAAAGAGGGAAACAGGGAGAAAGAGACAGTCAGGGAGAGGAAGGATGGAAGGGGTAGTGGGAGAGGGTGAAGGAGAGTGAGAAGAAAGGTGATAGAGAGAGAAATGTGTAAGCATGAGAGAGAGAGAGAGAGAGAGAGAGAGAGAAGGGTATGTTGGCAGCCTACGCCGTTGTAGGTCGGACAGAGACACAATAACACCTGACCCAGGTCACGTGTTAGCGAGGCTTCCGGTCCCTAAGTCTCTCTTAGTCTTTTTATCTCAAACATTAAATTTCCTCACAGTTTGAAGAAATTTTTTCTGTCAAGATCACCAACTTTGTGTGTGTGTGTGTGTGTGTGTGTGTAAAATAATAATAATAATAATTAAAGATTTATAAAGATAAAATGGCAGCCCAAAGGCTGAAAATATACAATGAACAGAGGTGATAGGTTACATATGGTGGAAGTGGGGAGTGGGTCACTTGATTGACAAAAGCTTTCAACACAAAAATATAAGAAACAAAGAGTCAACATATAGATTAACTATAGGTGTGTGTGTGTGTGTGTGTGTGTGTGTGTCAAGATTACACCAAAAAATCACATACACACATATGAAAATTATGTAAGATACAAGGTACACGCAGTACATACATGTAAACACACACAAACATACACACTGGTCCGCTCATCGATGGTGACGTGGCATAACAATGGTGCTAATTATACACCATTAATAATTACAGTAAATAAAAGACAAAGATATTTTAACACCTTTTGTTTCCGACTGACACACGAGTCTCTCTCTCTGAGCTATTAATACCATCTAATTAACTGTGTCTATATTTAGGGGTTGAGAGATGTTGTTGGGGTCTCTCTCACACACAGGGAGGCCAAGAATTAGTAGTTGTGGTGTGTGTGTGTGTGTGTGTGTGTGTGTGTGTGTGTGTGTGTGTGTGTGTGTGTGAGGCAGATAGACAGAAGACCCACAACACACCAACAACGTCACACACAAGCTACAGTACTCAACATCACTACCCGCACCCAAATTAGTTCACCTGTCCGTAAAGGTACAGTATGTATCTGTACAACGTCAACAACACCTGTACAACACCTGGACATAAGCAATACCTGTACAACACATGTATAGCATCAACAACACCTGTATAACACCTGCATAACATCAACACCTGTATAACACCTGCATAACATCAACACCTGTATAACATCATCAGCACCTGTATAACATCATCAACACCTGTATAACATCATCTACACCTGTATAACATCATCAGCACCTGTATAACATCATCAACACCTGTATAACATCAACACCTGTATAACATCATCAACACCTGTATAACATCATCAGCACCTGTATAACATCATCAACACCTGTATAACATCAACACCTGTATAACATCATCAACACCTGTATAACATCATCAACACCTGTATAACATCATCAACGCCTGTATAACATCATCAACACCTGTATAACATCATCAACACCTGTATAACATCAACACCTGTATAACATCAACACCTGTATAACATCATCAGCACCTGCATAACATCATCAACACCTGTATAACATCATCAACACCTGTATAACATCATCAACACCTGTATAACATCATCAACACCTGTATAACATCAACACCTGTATAACATCATCAACACCTGTATAACATCATCAACACCTGTATAACATCATCAACGCCTGTATAACATCATCAACACCTGTATAACATCATCAACACCTGTATAACATCATCAACGCCTGTATAACATCATCAACGCCTGTATAACATCATCAACACCTGTATAACATCATCAACACCTGTATAACATCAACACCTGTATAACATCATCAACACCTGTATAACATCATCAACACCTGTATAACATCATCAACACCTGTATAACATCATCAACACCTGTATAACATCATCAACGCCTGTATAACATCATCAACACCTGTATAACATCATCAACGCCTGTATAACATCATCAACACCTGTATAACATCATCAACACCTGTATAACATCATCAACACCTGTATAACATCATCAACACCTGTATAACATCAACACCTGTATAACATCATCAACACCTGTATAACATCATCAACGCCAGTATAACATCATCAACACCTGTATAACATCATCAACACCTGTATAACATCATCAACACCTGTATAACATCATCAACGCCAGTATAACATCAACAACACTTACAGGTGCACCACCTCTCGCGGTGACTGGCAACTTCTCACACCTTACCTGAAAAATAAAGTCATTATATTAGACATTTTGTTATAACAGCTATAGTCAGTATAACAGATATATTATATGATTTAATATAGCGTAGACTGATATATTTGTTCTTTTATATAACAGTAATATATAACTAGGGTTCTAGTATAACATAAAAGCTATTTAATACATTTATATGATGGAAGAATATACGAAAAACTTGAAAATAAACAAATAAATAAAACACAGAAAAAGATAAAAATATATAATGTTAAAATGAAACACAGGAATATATTATATGTTCTTGGAAAGAATTCAGAGGGGAATGACAAGGCTAACCCGGGCATTAGGAACCTGAGTACAGAGACAGGTTAGCACTCCTTCAAGAGACGGAGGGTGAGGGGCGATATGATAGAGGTGTATAAATGGAAGTCAGGGCTGAATAAAGGGGACATTACAAAGGTACTCGTAACAATGGTTTTAGATTAGACAAATTTAGATTTAGGCGCGAAATAGGTAAACATTGGTTTGGAAATAGAGTAGTGGATGAATGGAACAAGTTACAAAATATCATCATTAACTCGAATACGCTGGATAGCTTCAAACATAGGCTGGATGCTTACATGAGCGATAGGGGTTGGGTGTAAATGGGACTGCTCAGTGTGGGCCAATAGGCCCGCTGCAGTTCACTCCATTCTTATGTTCTTGTGGTACAGACAGACAGACAGACAGACAGACCGACAGACCGAATGTAAGGTATAAAAGAGAAGGGGAGTGGGGGGAGAAGTAGGTGGAGGAGGAGGAAAGGCAACATAGTCAATGACATGGGTTGGAGGACGACCTCAAGTAGACCTCACGAAGATGGAGTAAGAGCTGACAGAGAAAGAAACACACACACACACTACAACAGGTGACCCAGCATACAGCACTACCGTCCCAGCAGTAGTGGCCTCTGTACCTGTCAAATCACAGCTCCCCACCAACACATTTGCAGCTAAAAATTTACCTCACATTTTTGCTAACCCCTCCCCTATTCCCTCTCCTCACTCACCCCTCCCTCACTGGTCGATTCATACCATAAAGAGAAACACCTAACCTAACCTAACCAACCTTAACCAATAAAACAGAAGTAATCACCCCCTGTGGTGATGGAGAGGTCAAGTCACACCCTGACCCCTGACCTTTGACCCGCCCCGGCCTGAACTAAATAAATAACTGTCTCATAAATGTGTGTCTACACTTAGGTACATAACGTCGTGAAACACTGATTTAACGAAGACAGACAGACAGACGCAGACAGATACCCAATACACAGGTTGGATGGATATATGAGCAATAGGGGTTGGGTGTAAATGGGACTGCCCAGTGTGGGCCAAAAGGCCCGCTGCAGTTTCCTCCATTCTTATGTTCACACAGGAACACCGACAAACAGACACATAGATAGACACACCAGTGTTGAATAGTGGTGAACAGTGCTTAAGTCAGTGAAAAACAACTCAACAGTAACAGCTGGGTCCCAGGTACCCAGTGATAACTGCCCCTGAAACGCCACAGCTATGTGTTAATCCGTCCACGATAGGGAGGCCTGGGAAAACACCTCACTCACTTGAGTGAGTGAGGTGTTGTGACACCAGACCACGTGGTGTACCCATGATGCTACGACACCACGTAGTGAATGAGTTGTTACAGCTTCATGTGAGGCTCCTCATAACACCATCTGTGAGGGAACTACTACACCTACGGCCTAGAAAACAGTGCGTTAATGTTCGAAATAAGGCAGACAGAGTATTAGGTTTTATATCTAGAAGTGTAAGTAATAAGAGTGCAGAGGTCTTATTGCAACTATATCTTGCGCTAGTCAGGCCGCACCTCGATTATGCGGTTCAGTTCTGGTGCCCTTATTATAGAATGGATATCAATTCACTGGAATCGGTGCAGCGAAGAATGACGAAAATGATTCCGGGACTTAGAAACCTTCCATATCAAGATAGGTTAAATACACTAAACTTGCATTCCCTAGAAAGACGAAGAGTGCGGGGAGATATGATAGAAGTATTTAAGTGGGTGAAAGGAATCAATAAAGGGGATATAGATAAAGTTATTATAATATCCGAGCAGGATAGGACTCGGAGCAACGGATTTAAGTTGGATAAGTTTAGGTTTAGGAGGGAGATAGGAAGGAACTGGTTCACAAATAGGGTGGTGGACGAGTGGAACAAGCTTAGCAACTTTGTAGTAAGTGCTGGAAAACTGGAAAGTTTTAAAAGGAGGCTAGATAAATTCATGGATGATAGAGCTGCCATGCAGCACAGGCCATCCGGCCTATTACAGACTCCTTATTTTCTTATGTTCTTAACACCATCTGTGAGGGAATTACTACATCACATCAGGTCCCTCATAACACCATCTGTGAGAGAATTACTACACCACGTGAGGTCACTCATAACACCATCTGGGAGGGAGTTACTACACTATGTGTTTGCTGTTCAACACCTACATTAGTCTGTATGTTCACCGTATGTTCCTTTACCATTCTCTAATGAAGGCCTTGTTAAACCATCAATGTATGTAATAGGCCATTTATGTCCAATGTATATTTTCAGCCATCGGGCTGCAGAACTTTTCAATAAACCGTTAATTATTATTATTAAGTTACATAGATACGAACAAACATAAGACAGACAGACACAGATGACAATAATAGCCCCTCCACCCCCCACAGGTAGGATAAACAAAGCCCAGGTAAATTATTACAACTTCTTAATTAGTCTCTACCAGTTGGTGGGGGTAATTAAAACCTATATTTGTTGTCATGACTTAATTGGTCAAAACAGTGGGAAAATAATTACGTTAAAAATGGTGTTGATGGTGGTGTTGATGGTGGTGTTGATAGTGGTGTTGGTGATGGTGGTGGTGGTGGTGGTGGTGGTGGTGGTGATGGTGTTGATGGTGGTGTTGATAGTGGTGTTGGTGATGGTGGTGGTGATGGTGGTGGTGGTGGTAGTGATGGTGGTGGTGTTGATGGTGGTGTTGATGGTGGTGTTGATGGTGGTAATGGAGTGATGATGGTGATAGTGGTGGTGTGTGGTGAGGGTGATATTTTCTAACTCCCCCTCTTCTCCCCACCTACCTCCCCTCTTCTCCCCACCTACACCTTCCCCTCTATATCTCTTCCTACTCTTGCACCCTTCCTCTATTTCACTCTCCTCTCTCTTCCCTTCACCTCACCCCCTTCCATCTTTCTCCCCTCCCTTCCTTTCACCCCTCCCCTCACTCATCCTCTTCCACACCTCTCCCCTTTCCTAGACCTATTCTCTCTCCCTCTTCTATCTCTCCCCCTCCCTTTCCTTTACATCACCATATTCCATCACTATCCCCCTTCCCTTCACCCCTCCTCTCCCCCACCTACACCTTCCCTTCTCCCCCCACTCACCATCCCCTAGACCTATTCTCTCTCCCTCTCCCCTCCCCAGTCGAGTACCACAGAGCCCTTTATACACATATAACAACGGACAGACAAAGAGCTGAATGAGTGACCCCAATCCCGACCTCCTAATATGATCCCTAAAAGATGACCCCCAAGAGATGACCCCTAAATGATCCCCAACAGATGACCTCCAATTGCTGACTATTAATGGCCCTTCCAAGAGATGACCCCTCATGATCCACCTGAGATGACCTCCTAAGAGACGACCCCCTAAAAATTACCCTTAAAACATGACTTCCCCCAAAGCTGACCCCTCAATGACCCCTAAAACATGATCTCCCTGAAAGATGACCACAAAACCTGACCCCACAAGAGATGACCCCACAAGAGATGACCCCACCTCTCAAAACAACAATCTGGTTTCTTATCCACAAGACAAAATAAACAAAAACACTTAAACACCCCAATACAGATTTATTTATTGATTTATATAGAAGAAAACACTCTCTGGCATCTCCAAGTTGGTTTTAAATTGTTGGATCTCGAGGTGACAACACCGGCCGGCTCGTCCAATCAATAGGCTGAATAGTGGTTGTGGAGCAGTGTTGCCAGATGATAGTTCTAACGGATCACTTGAAGATTAACCACCCTAATCCTAACCTCATCTTGGGGGCTAATTTTCAGGTAGGTCTAATCCCTTTCATCATGATTCAACCTCACAAACTTTTCCCCCAACAATTAAAAAATTGGGGAAAAACCAATTAACGAAAAACCAATTTTTGGGGAAAACTCGATTTGGGGGAAATATAATTGGGCGGAACCAAATTGGGGAAACCAATTTAGGGGAAAAATGGGTCAAATCCTTTCGAGTTTGTGCGAAAGATTGTGGTCCTCAGCTGAGATAAGGCACCGACCACTCTTGCCGGGGTTAGGTTAGGTTAGATAGATAGATGGATAGATACATAGATAGATAAATAGAATTGATTGTCACGGAGAACTCATGCCAAATAAGATCATGGCACTAATGGCACTTATTGTACAACAGAGACAGACAGACATTGACGTTATAAACTAGTGACCTTCACATCCGGACTTGACCTTGGTTCTATGGAGGTCAATCACGCCAACAGGAGCTTAACGGCACTGATGGGAGTTATTCTACTGCAGAGACAACTATGTAAACAAACAATGTCTAATTCACTTTCCTCGCTTGCATAAAACCGACTACCTAAACCACAAACCAATTATAGAAACATAAAACAATGAGAATAATGACGACATGTTTGTACCCAGCGATAAAACCCTGGATAACTTTTTAAATAATTATATTTATTAACTGTAAACACCGGAAGGTTATTAACTGTAAACACCGGAAGGTTATTAACTGTAAACACCGGAAGGTTATTAACTGTAAACACCGGAAGGTTATTAACTGTAAACACCGGAAGGTTATTAACTGTAAACACCGGAAGGTTATTACCTGTAAACAGTTAAGTGGTGGTGGGTATTATTGTTGCATACGTTATAATGCCTTTTAGGTTTAACCCTTTGAGCACGATGGTTTAACCCTTAAGACCATGGTTTAACCCTTTAAGAATGATGGATTAACACTTTAAGGCCATGGCTTAACCCTTTAAGACCATGGTTTAACCCTTTAAGGATGATGGATCAACCCTTTAAGGATGATGGATCAACCCTTTAAGGATGATGGATCAACCCTTTAAGGATGATGGATCAACCCTTTAAGGATGATGGATTAACCCATTAAAGTCATGGTTTAACCCTTTAAGAATGTTGGTTTAACCCTTTAAGGATGATGAATTAACCCTTTAAAGTCATGGTTTAACCCTTTAAGAATGTTGGTTTAACCCTTTAAGGATGATGAATTAACCCTTTAAAGTCATGGTTTAACCCTTTCAGGATGATGGTTTATTATAACTAAGGATTAGCACCCAGCTTATTACACCTGGGGTCAAGTTAGCCCAGTGCTAAGTTAGGTTAAGTTAGGGTTAGTTTAGGTTAGGTTACGTTAGGGTTACGTTCGGTTAGGTGTAGGTTCGGTTCGGTTAGGTGTAGGTTCGGTTCGGTTAGGTGTAGGTTAATCTTCGGGTAATACCATTCTTACAACCACAAGGAGATATAATCGTATATCCAGCCATCCTAATTAACATCACTCAGCTTACCTCACCTTAACCACACACACACACACACACACACACACACCCACACCCACACACACACACACCCACACAATACCTGCTGTAGTAGTTGTAGTTCACTCTGACATTTCCCCAAAAGTTATCGATCACCTGGTATCATTCCTGTGGTGTTATATCTCTTATGTCTCTTAATGGTTTCTCTTTTAGGGGGTACATATCAGAGTGTCGGGGGGGGGGGGGACGGGAGGGGAAGGGGTAAATGGGAAAGGGAGAGGGAGGGGTTGAGTGAGGGACGGGGAGGGAAAGGGAAGGGAGAGATGAGTGAGGGGAGCGTTTTACAGAAGAGCGTCAGCAAAAGGATGTCCCTCCCCCTTCACGCACAGAGCCAAGTGCTGTAAGTTACCGCCCTGTATACTTGGCAGCCAGGGAGGAGGAGGAGGAGAGTCAGAGGTACACGATCTCAGATGGATATAATTGATGTTGTCATGTTGTATTTGGTGAGTCTGGTGTTGTTATTTGTTTAAAAGTGGATGTTTTTATGTTTCTGCCTGTCTGTCTGTCTATGTATGTGTCTGCCTGTTTGCCCCCCCCCCCCCCCCCCTCTCTCTCTCTCTCTCTCTCTCACACGTCAAGTTTTAAGCACATAAGGATATTGTTGCATTAAAATCCAGGTGTGTGTTCCAGACCCCGGGGCGTGATTAACATACATCCAGGTAAGTTCTTAAGCGCCCCTGGGGTCTAGATAAGAAAGTCAGGAGTATATGTCACTTTTTACGTGGAGCAGAAATGGTTAGGTTAGGTTAGGTTGGGCTATGAGGTAATAAAGTAACCTCCCTTCCCACATTTTCTCTCCCCCCCCCCTCTCACTCCCCCCCTTCCTCTCCCTCCCCCCCCTCTCACTCTCTCTCTCCCCAGGCGTGAGGAAGAAAGGCGCTAGTCTCCCAGTGTATATTCCACTACCGTCTTCTTTACTTAGTCTGATTAAACCTGCAGCCCACCCACCCATCCAAGCCACCCACCAACCTACTCATCCAAGCCACCTACCAACCTAATCATCCAAGCCACCCACCCATCCATCAACTCAACCAAACTGCTTTTCTTCCCGCCTAAGCCGCCCATCCACACCAACCCGCCTATTCACCCATCCAAGTTGTATGCATGTATGTATGTATATATGTATGTATGTATGTATGTAAGTCTCACTAAAACATCTCACGAAACACTGAGCCAATTTCCAGCAAACTTGGTCCACATATCAGGCAACAGACCGGGCCACAGGCTGAACATCGACCCGAGGCCACCAATACTGTTTGTGTTAACCCCGTGTAAGAGGGGTTAAGTGAGGTCCCAATCCTCATGGACCCCAGTTCTAATAGTTTTCAGTCCTAGCAAGCTCCAATATCCACCTTATATCTATTAAATAATATATAATAAAATGTTAAATAAATACGTGAAAGAACAACATAAACAAGAGGCAGAGACATGGAGGGGTCAAAACTTGAAGCTGTGATGCTCATTTGTTTTGAGTTATAAGCACTTTAAATGCAAACTTGGTGACAAATATTAAAACAGAGAAATATGAGACAAAAACTATTGATCTCCCAAGCATATTTGTTGAGAACTATAAGTCCTTGAGAGCATACTTGTTGACAAATAATAAATAATACAACGAAGTAATGGTGAGAAACAATGAGAATCCACAGAATACACTACATGATACGATGCTCAGTTGTTAAGAAGAAAACAATAACCATTCATGATTTTCACCCAGTTACTGTACCTTACAGCTCTCAGTTGTTTAAAGCAATAAGTACAAGAAGCTAAACTAGTTGGCAAGAATAAGGACAAGAAAGAATAAAGAACGCCCGGGTACATCAGATGCTGCAATGCACACTTGTCGACAACAATAAGTACTTGAACGTTTAGGTGTTGAGAGCAATAAATGCCTGAAGGTATAAATACAAACAAAAGAAGGTTAAGAAAGCTGCAATGTTCACCTGTTCGAAACAATAATTGCTTGGCAGTACAAAACAAAAGAGACAAAATTCACGAGGTGCTCTGGGTGGTACGATGCTCATTTGTTCACAGCAAGAAGTACTTGAGAAAATTACTTTTCCCAAATTAATTTCTTACACGGCAATTAACATGATAAAGGCAACACTAAATTAGAAAAAACACTTGATAAAAACTATAAATACTTGAAACAATACTTGTAAAAACTATAAATAGTTGAAAATAAAAAAAATAAATAGTCAAGGTCCAGAGTTACATTAAGTGGCGCGATGCTCACTTCTTCATATCTATAAATACTGGAAAACGTACACAAAAATATTCGCAAATCACTTACTAAAAACAATAAGTAACAGAAAGGAAAACAATAAGTACCAGAAAATTAATTTCAACACAAGATCCACTGCTTAATGGAGAGAAATTAGTTATGCTCAGTTGTTTAAGAAATAGCGGACAGTAGAATCTAAATTTTTCTGGGACCAATAAGTAACACAGTAAGAGCCACAGATGTCCTCGGCGACTCTCCGACTCTTTACTAATGAAATCAAGTTCCATTATCGCAGGAGTTGACAAAAATGTCCTTACTCCCTCCGCCAACCTGGTTCCTCCCTCCACCAGCCTGCCTACCTCCCTCATTCCCTCCCTACATCAGCCTACCTCTCTCATTCCCTCCCTACATCAGCCTACCTCTCTCATTCCCTCCCTACATCAGCCTACCTCTCATTCCCTCCCTACATCAGCCTACCTCCCTCCCTACATCAGCCTACCTCCCTCCCTACATCAGCCTACCTCCCTCCTTACATCAGCCTACCTCCCTCCCTACATCAGCCTACCTCCCTCCCTACATCAGCCTACCTCCCTCCCTACATCAGCCTACCTCCCTCCTTACATCAGCCTACCTCCCTCCCTACATCAGCCTACCTCCCTCCCTACATCAGCCTACCTCCCTCCCTACATCAGCCTACCTCCCTCCCTACATCAGCCTACCTCCCTCCCTACATCAGCCTACCTCCCTCCCTACATCAGCCTACCTCCCTCCCTACATCAGCCTACCTCCCTCCCTACATCAGCCTACCTCCCTCCCTACATCAGCCTACCTCCCTCCTTACATCAGCCTACCTCCCTCCTTACATCAGCCTACCTCCCTCCACTTAAACAACTATTTAAGTTATGCTCAACATTATAAACTACACAGAGTATTACTCTTACTTCAAGTTTACACTGAGCATATGTTACGATCTTTTACATAGACAATTTATGCCAAGCCAGGGTTAGGTTACGTTACGGACCTGATATTTAGTGACAATTCAGAAAAAAGTCCAGCGGTTTGATCTTTTCGCAAAAAGGCCAAACCATATATACTGTAAGGGCGTCTACGAGCTGCTCCTCCACCCACAGATGGCGTTGTAATAACTCTGTTGGGTTTAGTACAGTTACACACATGACTTTATAAGACAGACACACACACGACTTTATAAGACAGACACACACACACACACACAGAAATACCCAGAAAGACACAGACACACACATTCACTAATGTACCAAGTTGGTCACATATCATTTTATGTACAAATTCTTGTCAGTCCCAGACATTAATATCTCAATAAAACGAACTCACACACACACACACACACACCTACTTTAATACCGCAATAAAATACACCATTAACACCAATTGGTCTAAAGGTCAGACGTCTTCAATTTCGCGATCGCCAAAGATTTTGTTGCAGCTAAATATAAACTCAGGGACGCGAACTTTGTTGAATACACACGACAGGTTATGGTCACAGTGTCTGCCTTACTGTATGTAATGTTACCTTATAAACACACACACACACACACACACACAATTCGGGGTCAGGGAGGCATCAAGCAGCGCCAGGAACAGAGAGAGAGAGAGAGAGAGAGAGAGAGAGAGAGAGAGAGAGAGAGAGAGAGAGAGAGAGAGAGCACCACAGTTATCCGCGTGTCTGCAGGTGTGTGTGGACGGCTAAGACTGGGGGTCATCAACAACTTAATTTATTAATGCACTGAAAAAGGTGTACCGACCATTACAACAACACCTGGTCCACGAATTGACTCCTAATTGAGAGAGAAAGGGGGAGAGGAGAGAGGAAGAAAGAGAGAGAAGAGGAAGAGAGGGAAGAGGAAAGAAAGGAGAGAGAACGGGGGGAGATTGAAAGGAGGGGAGAGAGGGGGTGGAAAGGAGGTAGAGAACGGGGAGAGTGAGATGGCAGGAAGGAGGGAGGGAGGGAGAGAGAGAGGGTGGGAGGGAGGGAGGGAGGGAGGGAGAGAGGGCGGGAGGGAGGGAGGGAGAGAGGGTGGGAGGGAGGGAGAGAGAGAGGGCGGGAGGGAGGGAGGGAGGGAGTACAGTACACAGAATGGATAACAAGTAACCTATCAGACTAGAGCGAGGTTACCTACAAGAGAGAGAGAGAGAGAGAGAATATTCACTCTAACCGTGGACGCTTCACATAGTTCCTTCCCCCGCCGACACTACACACACAGCCAAGGTCCCTGCAGCGTATTGTTATTTTGGCCGGGAAAAATGTTCGATCGCAGTAGCGGAATTGAGCAATGTTTACCCTTTTGTTTACATTCGATTCTCTTTTGTTTTAGGAATTATAGAAAACGGAATATCAATAACTGATACACACACATATCTGTTGTTATTCCACACACTAACGCAGTCAATAAAGTAAACAAAATGCTTCTATTGTGGTATGTCTGTGTGTTCGCCAGAGGTTCGCTTGATATGTATCCCTAGACGAGAAGGAATGTTCGTGTGATTGCCAGAGTAGGTAGAGGTTCGCTCGGTCGTATCCTCAGATGAGTATAGGAATGCCCGTGTGATCGCCAGTGGGCAGAGGTTCGCCACACAACCGTATCCTGAAGACAATTGATGAGATCTTTTAGTATCACAGCCTGTCCATCTATGCCGACCAGAGGAACTGTTCAAAGGCTTCTTCCCTCCCTCTCTACCTCCCTCCTTCCCTCCCTTCCTCAACACCTCCTCCCCTCCTACAGACGGACGGACGGACGGACGGACTGAAGGATCGTGGCAATGTTCCAGATGCAAGAAAGTAAAAAAAAATGAAGATCGAATTTGAGACTCCTTGGCTCTGGTCACTCCAGCCATGTGTGTGTGTGTGTGTGAGACAGAGACTCACTCACATACACATATACACATTCTCTCTATATATAACTACCAACACTACACCATCACAACTCGAGTCATTAACAAAAAGTACAGCCATTTTATTCACCATCAACATGATAAAACAATATAACACCTTAATACACTACTTGGTGAAACAATACAACGTTGGAATATATTCTCCAAGAAACAAACAAACAACTAGTGGAGAGTTTGTGAGTCCAGGTCAGAGCTTCTAAGTTGGCACGAGACTGATTTTTGGTCCTTGTGTGTGTGTGTACTGGCAGCAGAGAGAACTACCTCCTGAGTTATTTACAATCGACAATGGTATTCCTACGCCATCTATTGACAAACTAATGAACTGTCCTCCACAGGTGCCTCTTTACACAACACACTGAGAACCAATCACACCAGTCCACTGTAAGGTGTCTTCACTGTATCACCACAAAGTGAGAAATGAGTTACAGGGTGGAGGTTAAGACCCGCCATCGTCGTCCACCTGTTGATAACGAGACGAGAGGTTGTTCGCCAGGCAGCCAGTGAGTGTTCCATGACGAGAATATATATCACTCACTAACCACTCAAGAAGAGAGAGAGAGAGAGAGAGAGAGAGAGAGAGAGAGATACTCCCAGCGGTCACTCTCTCCAATACCGTACCAGTACAGTACTTCATCCCAGCTACTGTTGCTCTCGCTCCTGCCAGACACTACTTGGTCCACTGTGTGATTCTGTCGGGATTTTCCTTTTTTTTCCTCCAAGAAATAAGAGAGAGAGAGAGAGAGAGAGAGAGAGAGAGAGAGAGAGAGAGAGAGAGAGAGAGAGAGAGAGAGAGAGAGAGAGAGAGAGAGAGGATGGTTTTACCGTTTCTTTTACTCCCAAAAAGTCAGAGCGAAAAGAAAGTGAGAGGAAAATAAGAGAAGAGAGAATGAAAGTAGTTAAATATTTTATCATAAAACACACACACACAGAATCATGTTCGGCGCAGAATACTCCGGCTACACCAACGCTCTCTCTACCCTGGAAATGCCATCCCTCAGTGACCTCCACCACCAAGCACTGGAAAGGATTGGCAGTGGACTACTGCACCACCCTCGTCATCGCTGCCACCTGCAGCCCCCCACCCAACTCGCCCAGTCCGCCACTACAACAAAATACAGCCCATAAGAGCCCGCACCGATAGATATAAGAACAGCACCATCCCATCTATTGTTAAAATAATAAACAACTCCTGATTTATGTACTGTACAGCCCTGTAAATGTATTCAAAGCATATTATATCATTATGTCTAAATCAAATGTAAGTCTGTATATTTTCAGCCACCGGCTGCAACTCTATTAATAAACCGTTTATTATTATTATTATTATTATTATTATTATTACACACACACACACACACACACACACACACACACACACACGGATACAACTCGTTAACGTCATCGTAAATCCATACACAGGATCTTCAGTGAACCTTACGTCTTTTGCTCTCATAACTAAAGATAAGAGAAAGGCTTAGTGTTGGCTGAGTCTTAGTTAAGGGTAGGGTAGGGTAAGGTAGGGGAGGGGAGGGGAGGGTAGGGGAGGGGAGGGGAGGGGAGGGAGGGGAGGGGGTAGGGGAGGGTAGGAGAGGGGAGGGGAGGGTAGGGGAGGGGAGGGTAGGGTAGGGGAGGGGAGGGTAGGGGAGGGGAGGGGAGGGTAGGGGAGGGAGGGTAGGGGAGGGTAGGAGAGGGGAGGGGAGGGGAGGGGAGGGTAGGGGAGGGGAGGGGAGGGTAGGGGAGGGTAGGAGAGGGTAGGAGAGGGTAGGGTAGGGGAGGGTAGGGGAGGGTAGGGGAGGGTAGGGGAGGGGAGGGGAGGGGAGGGGAGGGTAGGGGAGGGTAGGAGAGGGAAGGGGAGGGGAGGGGAGGGAGGGGAGGGTAGGGTAGGGTAGGGGAGGGGAGGGGAGGGTAGGGGAGGGGAGGGGAGGGTAGGGGAGGGTAGGGGAGGGTAGGGAGGGGAGGGGAGGGTAGGGGAGGGTAGGAGAGGGAGAGAGGGTAGGGTAGGGGAGGGTAGGGGAGGGTAGGGGAGGGTAGGGGAGGGTAGGGAGGGAGGGTAGGGTAGGGGAGGGTAGGGGAGGGGAGGGGAGGGTAGGGGAGGGGAGGGGAGGGTAGGAATTAGGATAAGTTAAATTAGGTTAGGTTAGCTTTGGTCAGATCAGGTCAAGTTAATTCAAGTTAGGCCAGGTTAGGTTAAGTCAGGTTACAACATGCGAGTCTAACTGAGAAATAGGTTGAGAGGGACGCTGGAACACAAGATGGACAGGAACCAATCACCGTGCACCATACCCTCATACGCGTGGAATCTGCCAAATTGCTTCACGCTCTGACTCCTCCCACCTCCTCATAGACACACCGCCGACACGAGCGATCACCAGCGCCAGACTTTCACCCTCAATGATACGCTTATGAAGGACCTACCTGACACACGTTCACATATAAGTTCTCACCCCTCACGATGACGTCACACTTATGGTGTGTGTGTGTGTGTGTGTTTTTCTCTATTCATCACCATTAAAACACGGAGTTGACACATGCATTAATATATACACACACACACACACACACACACACACAGAGGGCAGGCGAGGGTTGTCTCAGGGGTGTGATACAGTGCCCGCCCGCCCTGCCAACCTGAAGCATGGGCGGCACAGGGGATGGGGGTGGGGGAGTGGGCGGTGATGGGTGGCAGCGGAGGAGGACATCTCTCTCTCTCTTGAGGAGTCGTGGAGAGGTTCAAGAAAGGGGTAGAGAGATGGAGGGAGTGGAGGGGTGGTGAAGTGGAGGGACAAAGGGATGGAGGGAGTGGAGGGGTGGTGAAGTGGAGGGACAAAGGGATGGAGGGAGTGGAGGGGTGGTGAAGTGGAGGGACAAAGGGATGGAGGGAGTGGAGGGGTGGTGAAGTGGAGGGACAAAGGGATGGAGGGAGTGGTGACTAAACTATAATAATAATAACAACAACAACAACAACAACAACAACAACAACAATAACAATAATAATAATAATAATAATAATAATAATAATAATAATAATAATAATAATAATAATAATAATAATAAATCAGGAAAATATTCAATATAGCCCAAAATATATCTGACTTGACAACTTTCTTAAGAAAATAAATTATAACTTGTAAGTGTGGACACAGGCAGGTGAGAGAGGAAAGAAAGAAAGTGAGAGGGAGAGTGGTAGAAGGTGAGAGGGAAGTGAGAGTGGAGGAGGGAGAGAAAGGGGAGAGTGGTAGAAGGTGAGAGGGAAGTGAGAGTGGAGAAGGAGGGAGAGATGAAAGTGAGAATAACGATAGGTGGCAGACAGTGAGAGGAAAGTACTGAGGAGAGGGAGAGACAAAACCAAATGGGAGGACAGTGGGAGGAGAGAGAGAGAGAGAGAGAGAGAGAGAGAGAGAGAGAGAGAGAGAGAGAGAGAGAGAGAGAGAGAGAGGAGAAGGTCAAGAGAACAAGTGAGGTGAGAAAAGAGGGGGGGGGGGGAGACAAGTATAGGCCTCGGCTGGCAAGTGTAGGAGCGAGCCTGGTGTGTGAAGGGGGGGGGGGTGGCTGGTCGATAGAGAGAGTGTGTGGGAGGGTTGGTGGAGTGTGTGGGAGGGTTGGTGGAGTGTGTGGGGGGAGAGTTGGTGGAGTGTGTGGGGGAGAGTTGGTGGAGTGTGTGGGGGAGAGTTGGTGGAGTGTGTGGGGGAGAGTTGGTGGAGTGTGTGGGGGAGAGTTGGTGGAGTGTGTGGGAGGGTTGGTGGAGTGTGTGGGAGGGTTGGTGGAGTGTGTGGGGGAGAGTTGGTGGAGTGTGTGTGGGAGAGTTGGTGGAGTGTGTGGGGGAGAGTTGGTGGAGTGTGTGGGAGGGTTGGTGGAGTGTGTGGGGGAGAGTTGGTGGAGTGTGTGGGAGGGTTGGTGGAGTGTGTGGGAGGGTTGGTGGAGTGTGTGGGAGGGTTGGTGGAGTGTGTGGAAGGGTTGGTGGAGTGTGTGGGAGGGTTGGTGGAGTGTGTAGGGGAGAGTTGGTGGAGTGTGTGGGGGAGAGTTGGTGGAGTGTGGGGGACAACAGAGAGAGACATTTTGACTGACTGACTGACTGACCTCACCCCTGCCCCCCCTTATCACCACACATAAGCTATTCCACGTTAAATAAGATGAATATATTATCCTTTTTTTGGAGATAAGAGAAATTGAACGCCTAAAAATATTTTTCCTCTCATTCTGTAATAGTACACGGTTATGGAAATGACAGGGCGGGGCGGGGTTGGCGGGGCGGGGTTGACAGGGCAGGGCGGGGTTGACGGGGCGGGGCGGGGTTGACGGGGCGGGGTTGACAGGGCGGGGCGGGATGAACGGGGCCTCCCACCATAACTCTACACTATAAAGTTGACTATTAATGCAGAGTTTTATTGAGGTAAACTATCTAATCTAAACTTTGTAGCCTCTCTCTCTCTCTCTCTCGTGAAGCCAAGTATGACGAAGACAATGAGGAGAATGAGAATGAAGAGAGTTAAGAACGTGAGGAGGGTGAGAATAGTGAGGATAGGTGGAGGACACAACAAAGTACATAACAATGACTCAAGTTAATGATGTTGTCCCACACCACCACTCTCCTCCTCCTCCTCCTGCTCCCCCTACTGCCTCCTCCTGCTC
>CAUDMG010000533.1:2505000-2570000 GCA_958450375.1 Homarus gammarus
CATCACGTGTTAAGACTCACCATCACGTGTAAGACTCACACCATCACGTGTTAAGACTGACACCATCACGTGTTAAGACTCACCATCACGTGTTAAGACTCACCATCACGTGTAAGACTCACACCATCACGTGTTAAGACTGACACCATCACGTGTTAAGACTCACCATCACGTGTAAGACTCACACCATCACGTGTTAAGACTCACCATCACGTGTAAGACTCACACCATCACGTGTTAAGACTCACCATCACGTGCAAGACTGACACCATCACGTGTTAAGACTCACCATCACGTGTAAGACTCACACCATCACGTGTTAAGACTCACCATCACGTGTAAGACTGACACCATCACGCGTTAAGACTGACACCATCACGTGTAAGACTGACACCATCACGTGTTAAGACTCACCATCACGTGTAAGACTCACACCATCACGTGTAAGACTGACACCATCACGTGTTAAGACTCACCATCACGTGTAAGACTCACACCATCACGTGTTAAGACTCACACCATCACGTGTTAAGACTCACCATCACGTGTAAGACTCAGCCTCACGTGTTAAGACTGACACCATCACGTGTAAGACTCACACCATCACGTGTTAAGACTCACCATCTGTAAGACTCACACCATCACGTGTTAAGACTCACCATCACGTGTTAAGACTGACACCATCACGTGTTAAGACTGACACCATCACGTGTTAAGACTGACACCATCACGTGTAAGACTGACACCATCACGTGTTAAGACTCACCATCACGTGTAAGACTCACACCATCACGTGTTAAGACTGACACCATCACGTGTAAGACTGACACCATCACGTGTTAAGACTCACACCATCACGTGTTAAGACTGACACCATCACGTGTTAAGACTGACACCATCACGTGTTAAGACTCAGCCTCACGTGTTAAGACTCACCATCACGTGTTAAGACTGACACCATCACGTGTTAAGACTCAGCCTCACGTGTTAAGACTCAGCCTCACGTGTTAAGACTCACCATCACGTGTAAGACTCAGCCTCACGTGTTAAGACTCACACCATCACGTGTTAAGACTCACACCATCACGTGTTAAGACTCACCATCACGTGTAAGACTCAGCCTCACGTGTTAAGACTCAGCCTGAGACTCTCGCCAGATCAAAAATGAATAAATCAATAGAAGAGGAAAGGTCAAGCCGAGAAGACCTTGTGCTGAGCCCCGGTCTTACTGGGAGTCTTAGGAGGAGCTGGGACACTCCAACCCACTACCTCCCAGCCCAAGACTTCCCAACCCACGACCTTCCAGCCCACGACTCTCCAACTCACATCTCTCTACCCCACGACCCAAATCACGTCTCTCCAGCCCACGTCCCTCCAGCCCACGTCCTTCCAACTCACGTCTCTCCAGCCCACGACCCTCCAGCCCACGTCCTTCCAACTCACGTCTCTCCAGCCCACGACCCTGCAACTCACGTCTCTCCAACCCACGATCCTCCAAACCCACATCCTGCCAACCCACGTACCCCCAGACAACGTCCTTTCAACCCACGTCCTTCCAACCCACGTACCTCCAACCCAAGCCCTTCCAACCCACGGCTTTCTAGTCCACAGACTTCCAACCTACTCCCCTCCAGCCCACCATCTTCTAGTCCACGCCCCTCCAGTCCACGCACATCCAGCCCACCTCCCTGCAACCCACAACCCTCCAACCCACATCCTTCCACCCCATGTCCTTCCAGCCCACGTCCTACCAACCCACGTCCTTCTAGTCCACGTACCTCCAGCACACCATCTTCCAGTCCACATCCTTCTAACCCACGCCCCTCCAACCCACATCCTTTAAAGCCACGCCCCTGCAGCCCACTCTCCAGCACCTCACCAACTTCCAACCCACGACCTTAAAACTCATAACTTGGTTCACGACTTTACTGCCCATCTTGCAGCCTACGACACCTCAAGCCCCACGACTTTACAGCCCATCATCTTACAGCACACGCCCCTCCAGCCCACTTTCTTTTAACTCACGTCCCTGCAGCCCACACTCCTGCAACCCACTAACCCCAGGCTCACGACCATCAACCTTACAGCACACAACATCCAGCCCACGACCTTACAGCCCACGACCAACGAGCCTCCAGCAGGGGGCAGGTCTAGGGAGAAGAGTTAGAGAGAGAAAATGTCAATCAAAGCCACAGGAATAAAGGAGGAGGAGGAGCAGTCCGGATGTCTTACCTGAGAGAGTGGCGTGGCGAGGCGTTGTAGAGGAGCCTGCCTGCTGTTGTACCACGACGCACACGACCTGTTAGCGAGGCCTCAGCAGCGGTGACGGGGAGGTAGTGATGCCGACACACAGGTCTAAACAACGACACTGAGCCCCTGGTCCTCCTGTCCACGGTAGCATCCCGTTTCGTCACACCTTCCCAGGTATTCTTTCCATCTGTTGGTCACTGTATCCTGGTGGCGGTGATCACGGTTGAAGGGGCAGTATAGGGGGGTCAGGGGTGGGGTTAGGGGGGGTTTAAAGGTTGTGGGAGTGAGGGGTTATTTTTTTTTTCGTCCAGAGGGGACACAACGATAAGCTTGTGGGCGGGCGGGCGGGTAGGAACACGCAGAGGGGAACAAGAGTTACAAGAACAGGTTTGGGGAGAATAAGACTCGAGGGGTGGTGGACGGGCCCCAACACGAACACTGCTCAAGCCCAACTGAACACGCTTGTCATCGATCAAGTCTAGCCCCCAGTGCAACCAAGCTTCCCCATGCGCGCGCTTACCACTCTGGCTCCCGGGAGATGCACGCACACACACACAAACACACACAGATAAAAAAAACACACATACACAAAACACACACACATACACACAAGCAAAACACACACACACACACATGCACACCGCTACATAACTTTACGTACACCAAATTGGGTCAAACAAATGAAACACGATTCGTGACTCATAGAAAACGAGAAGCAGCCGCGGTAAACAAAAACAAAACATGGACAAAAACACAAAACCACACGGATTTTACGGAGACAGGGGGAGGAGGAGGAGGGGGGAGGGGGAGGGGGAGGAGGAGGGGGAAGGGGAGAAGAGGGAGAGGGGAGAAGAGGAAGGAGGGTGAAAGAGGAGAGGGTAAGGAAGAAGAGGGGAGAAGGATGAGGAGGGATAGAGAGAGGAGGGGGAGAAGGGAGAGAGAGGAAAGACGGCAACAGAGGAGAGGGTAACGAAGAGGAGGGGAGAGGAAGGAGGGCGAATGGGGAGAGGGTAAGGAAGAGAAGGAGGAGTAGGGGAAGAGAAGGGGGAGGGGGAGGAAAAATAAGAGAGGTACCACCCCTACCTCCCCCCCCCCCCCGCACGACCACCACGACCCCCTCAACCTGCACGACCACTACGGCGAGAGAGAGAGAGAGCGAGAGAGAGAGAGAGAGAGAGAGAGAGAGAGAGAGAGAGAGAGAGAGAGAGAGAGAGAGAGAGAGAGAGCACAACAGGTGTACCCAAGAGACACACCTGTACTCGCTCTTGTACAACGCCGTAAATACTGTGTTTGGCTAAAGTGTTTTACTGGGCCAACAGTGTGTGTGTGTGTGTGTGTGTGTGTGTGTGTGTGTGTGTGTGTGTGTGTGTGTGTGTGTGTGCTTCTATAAAACACTTACACACATACACTGCCTCTCTCACACGCACACATGAACAGCCACAGAAGACAAACAGAAAGAGGAAGAAGAAAGGAGGAAAGAGAGAGAGGAAGAAGAAGAGGAAAAGATGACAAAAATGACCAATAGAAGAAGAAGAAGGAAAATAGGAGAGAAGCTTCAACCAATCAGAATCAACAGAGTGGGATGGGGAGCTCTGAGTGGTGGAAGGGAAGAGCTGAGAGGGAGAGAAGGAGTTAAAGGGAAAAAAAGGGACGGAAGGAGGGAGAGAAGGAAGGAGAGAAAGGAGTGAGGAAGGGAGGGAAGAGGAAAGTGAGAAGTAGGAGAGAGAGAAGAGAGAGAGAGAGAGAGAGAGAGAGAGAGAGAGAGAGAGAGAGAGAGAGAGAGAGAGAGGTAGGTGCCAGCAAAGCCAAGATTTGGGAGAAAGGAAAAGTGCCAAGAAGGAACGGTGATATGTGTGTGTGTGTGTGTGTGTGTGTGTGTGTGTGTGTGTGTGTGTGTGTGTGTGTGTGTGTGTGTGTGTGTGTGTGTACTTTTTACCACGAAATAATGAGAATAAATCAGATGAAATATAAAGTTCTGAATTAATGGTTAGTGTAGAGGAAGGTCATTCGCCACCAACCGTGCGGCGACTTGTCTGACCTCACCTGTGTGCGTGTCAGGTGAGCGGGGAGGTCACGGAGCTTCCATCACAAGACGAAGTCAGGTCAAGAAAAAACCCTGCGTTAGTACGGACACCTCGTTAGTACGGACAACTTCGCTAAAACGGATGCCTCGTTAGTACGGATACCTGGCTATGGCCCCCTCGTTAGTACGGACACTCCCTTGACCTTCACTTATGTAGTTTTTATTATTCGTGTTTTAGAAATTTAGGGGAGAGTGTTTGTGTCTTTGTTGTTGTACTATGATTATTTCTGTTGTTATTGTTGTCTTTGTTTTTATTATTTTTTTTACTATAAATGTGTGCGTGGAGGGAGGCTGGCCCTGACACACACACACACACACACACACACACACACACACACACACAGTAGAAGGGTTTAGTAGTTCGTATTAGAGGTGCGCCGCTCTCACTGGTCTGGTTGAGAATATTCCATTGATCTGTGTGTGTATGACTCACCGCCACACTTTAAGAAGAAGCAGTGACTCGTTAAGTGACTCAACACTTACTCGACTCACCAGAACTTGCAATGAGTCAGTCACCCGTTTCATTATTCACTGACTGACTTATTCAAACAGTTATGAATTAAGTTACAAATTTATTGAATTAATTAGGGATTTATTTGATTACTCAGGTATTACCCTAACCTAACCTACCAACCTAACCTAACCTAACCTAACCTAACCTAACCTAACCTACCAACCTAACCTAACCTTACCTACCAACCTAACCTAACCTAACCTAACCTAACCTAACCTAACCTACCAACCTAACCTAACCTTACCTACCAACCTAACCTAACGTACTCTACTCAACCAAAACCCACATACCACCACCTCCACCAATACCACTCTCATTACCACTACCTACCTCCACCACCACTACTACCACCATTACTACTAACACTACCACCATTACCACCACTACTACCACCATTACTACTAACACTAACACCTGGTTCGGTCTAACACATACACATTTTACCCACAAAAACAGAAATTAACTAAAAAAAAACTACAGTACAAGTTTAAAGGAATTTCTACCTCAAGTTATTTATGTGAAGTGACAAGGAGGGGAGGAGGGGGACGGGGGGGGGGGGCGGAGGGCAACAGGGGGAGGAACGGAGGGAGACTTAGTTACCACTGATAGGGGGCGGGAGGGGGACTTACCAGTGACAGGGGGAGGGAGGGGGACTTACTTACCACCGACAAGGGGAAGGAAAGGGGTGAAGGAGGCAGGGGGGGGGGGGGGGACTGACCGCTAAACATCATGCCAACAGTGTCAAGGCCACATGACACACACACCACCACTATACGCTGTCACTACACCACATGACACACACACCACCACTATACGCTGTCACTACACCACATGACACTAAGCGGCTTATTGTTCGTTTATTTATTTACCTGTACAGCCACTGACAAGACATCCAGGTGGGTGTCACTGATTAATTACGGGCCCATCTAATTATAGACATCACCTATTTAATTGTAGTATTTACCTAATCAAATATTGATTTTTTCTCTGGTTAAGTGTTAACTAATGACCTATAATATTAAACAAACAAACACACACACACACACACACACACACACACACATATATATATATATATATATATATATATATATATATATATATATATATATATATATATATATATATATATATATATATTAGTGGACTAATAAATTATAGTCTTTACCAACTTTACATAGTTTTCTGGTTAATTTTAGTCACATATCTGATTGATTAATAAGTCTTAATCTAATTAACTTGTCCTTACCTGGGTAATTATGGCCCTTACCTGACAAAATTGCAGTTGTTTAATTATACACCTTACATGATTATTATAGAGCTTACGTAATCAATTATAGTCACCATTTGATTAATTATACACCTTTCCTGGTTAAATATTGTCCTTACCTGATCAATTATAGTATAATCTGGATAATTATAGTCTTTACCTAGCTAATTAGTCATTATGTACACAATGGTAGTCTTTATCTGATTAACTATAGTCAAATTCCACCTTTGTCAAGTCCAACTTCACCAACGCTGTCAAGTCCAATTCCTCCACCAGTTCTGTCAAGTCCAACAGGTAGAAATAGGTCGTGGGTAAGAGAACGACCAGGGTGAGTCGACCAACCAGCCAGCCACTACGGGTCCAAAATAGGCACATGTAATCTTGCCAAGTTCACAAATACTCGACACCCACGACCGTGAATACCTTCACTCATCCGTACACACACGCTCATCCATACACACACGCACATCTATACACACACATACGCTCATCCATAGACACGCACACACATCAATACACACTCACACACGTTCATCAGTACACACACATCCATACACACTCATACACACATCCATACAAGTCTCCGTATACAAACATCCATACACTGCATACTGATTTACCGATATACTCATGTGTGTGTGTGTGTGTGTGTGTGTGTGTGTGTGTGTGTGTGTGTGTGTCCAGAATGAGGAGAATTGCTAAGCTCTCTTCCACTTGTCTACTAAAGCCTCATGTGGAGTGTCTTGAGGCGATTCCACCCACATCCACCTGCACCACACAGCTGTATATGTGGGTGGTGGTAGCAGGAATATTGTGTGGGCGGGAGGAAGAATATTATATGGCCAATAAATACGGTAAAAATGTCACCCTTGTACCTTAATTGCCGCACCTTAATTAACCCCACATTAATTACCTCACCTTATCTTCCGTCTTAATTACCTCACCTTACCTACATACCTTATCTTGCTCCCTTACCTACCCTCCTACTAACCAACACCTTTGGCTCTCTCTCTCTCTAATCTAACACTACATCATCATCATCATCATCATCCAGGAATGACGTAGTTGCCAAGACGTAAATACTAAGCCTATTTACCTCCAACATAATGATGTCACTGAGCGGCGGCAAAATATGGCACCATTCAAATGTACAGTTGCCAAGACGTAAATAATGCGAGTATTTACAAATAACGTCAACATTATTATATAACTCGGATGCTGCTACTATAGGCCAACAGCTCTAGTTGCCAAGATGTAAATATTAAAGTATTTATACATCAACAGAAATAATACTAGGTGAAAGTCTCTCAGTTGCCAACACGTAAATAATGAAGTATTTACACCAACCTGGGTCTATGATGTATTCCACCCTATCATTTACAACATTGCTAGCACGAGCAGTTAACAGTGCCTGGCGTTCTCTTCAGCAACTCATTCCTACACCGGCGATCCTCTCTACTAGTCACAGTGGCAACTTGGGAGCTACTTCACCACACGAACGATCGCCAGGCGGTGTTTGGGGTCCTTTTAATGTTGCGAGTACTGGAGACAGAGAAGGGTTAGGTGGAACACACACACGGGAGACAGGGACGATGGCCGACGCCTCCCCCGCACTCCGCCCTGACTAATTATAGCTACCACTACCACCAGTACCTCTACCATCACTACCACCACAACTACCACTATTACCACCACACCTGTTACCGCCTTTGATATGTGTGTGTGTGTGTGTGTGTGTGTTGAGTGTCCCGGGTATGCGTGGGTTCTGCCCTTCACATTGATATCTGGGTAATCACGTGGTTAAAACGATGCCAATGCCAGCCTGTGACGTCTGCTTAGTTACCGAGGTAACTCTCTCTCTCTCTCTCTTCTCGTGTCTTCTTCGTTATAATTATTTCCTTCCACTCTGTACACAGGTCGGGGCTCTCTCTCTCTCTCTCTCTCTCATTACTCATCCCTGATTCTTGTTTAATCTTAAGGATATAAATCTCTTCTGTTCATTCGTACACGTTGACTTAAGAGCAAATGTTCACCTTAAGAACATTTGAGAATTATCTTAGGTGAATATTACACTTATTTCAGGTATAAGTAATAATTATCGTAGGAAATTTGGTTGAGAATATTAGTAGTGTGCCTTGTGGTAATTGTCAGCAGGAACAACGTCAGTATTAGAAGCCTGTCAAGAATCAATGTCAGCAGGATCATCATCGTCGTCAGCAGGAACACAACGTCAGCACCAACACCACAAGGTCAGTATCAGGAACAGCATCTTCGTCAGCAGCAGAAGGAAAAAGCGTCAGCAGGTGTCAGTCAGTTCACCTGGGGGGCCTCTGCTACACTATGGCGGAGTCCTCCATGTTAAAGCTGAACTTACACTTGACGGTAAACTGTTGATGCTACCCAGCTTACTCTACCCATCCCCAGCTTAGTCCAGCCCTCCCCAGCTTAGTCCAACCCTCCCCAGCTTAGGCCAATCGTCCCCAGCTTAGGCCAATCGTCCCCAGTTTAATCCAGACTTCCTCAGCCTAATCTACCCCTCCCCAGCTTAGTCCAGCCCTCCCCAGCTTAATCCAGCCTTCTCCTCCGTCGCGTCACTGGGAGAGAAGGTGGAGAGGGACCTTGAAGGAGGTCTGTGGGAAGACATTACACATACGTTGGTCTCACTGCTTCAGATGACACGACGGGCGGCGCCGAGTCTCCAGGAATGATCGCAAGGTTTAATTTATTGTCGTACATGGAGATATAAGAGAGAATATAACTGACTGTGTTAAGTTACGACACAAAGGTGGAGTCTCTCACACATCCCTATGGTAATTTATTGTCGTAGATGAAGATAAAGTCTGTGTTTTACTGTAGCTTACCGATAAAATTTACACTCGCTCAGAAAAGAATATTTACGGAGGGGCTCGATGAATTACCAAACTGAACACTGCGACTCCTGTTATCTCGGCATGGTTGTCAAAACCATTGTGCTATATTATCTCACACAAAATCGTAAGGATACTTATTTAGAGTGAGTGATACAATAGTTTATATACAGGTATTATAAAGAAATATTCACACAGTAATTAACTCACCTGACGAGAGAGGCTGGTCAGTGTGTTCAACCTGTGTGTCCAGGCAGATCACCTGTGGTGGACGAGAGACTGTCATTAGTTACCTGTGTGTGTGGAGGAACACACACGCACACTCTCAGCGCTCCACTGGTTTAAAATCCAGACACACTTACATAACCCGAATATCCAGTCCTTCACACTTACACAATCCGGACCTCATAACCCCCCCCCCCCCCTTACGTGACCTCCTCAGATTTAGATTTTTTTAGATTGCCCACGAGGGGGCTAGTTTATTGGGCACCCCTTTACATCCTGTGCAACGTGAAGCGCAGAAGCACCCAGATTCCCTAACGTGACCTGCCTGACCTCCTCACCCAGCTTCCCCTTACGTGGCCTTGCCTGACCTCACTCAACCTCCCCTTACGTGACCTTGCCTAACCTCAACCCTCTTGTGACCTTGCCTGACCCCTCCTTCTAGCTGTGACCTTATCTGACCTGTAGATATGACCTCCCTTCACGACATAACACATTAGCTATTGGTGCGCTCGCTCTCTCTCTCTCTCATACGTGACGCCCGGCCCACATGACACATCCTGGGCTGACTCGTACATATTTCAGGGCGTCCTTCCATGAACTAACACAATGGCCATAACACAAGTATCTCTCTCTCTCTTTCTCTCGCACATATTTTAGGGTTCTCTCTCCCTCTCTCTTTCTTACTCACCCCCTCTCTCTCGCTTACTCACTTCCTCCCTCTCTCTCACCCACTCCCTCCCTCCTCTCTCTCCCACTCCTTCCCTTCCCCCTCTCTCTCTCATCCACTCCCTCCCCCCTCTCCCTCTCACCCACCCCCTCCCCCTCTCTCTCTCCTGAAACCATTGAATTCAAGGACCTATTAATCCTGGGACCTATTAGTTGTGGGACCTATTAGTTGTGGGACCTAATAGTTATGGGACCTATTAGTTGTGGGACCTATTAGTTGTGGGACCTATTAGTTATGGGACCTATTAGTTGTGGGACCTATTAGTTGTGGGACCTATTAGTTATGGGACCTATTAGTTGTGGGACCTACAACTGGGTGTAAACAATGCAGCAGAGACTCGTTAATCCCAGGATATAACAACACTAAGCTTAATCCTAATGCTGATGTTATAAATCCCCCTCTGAGCTGCCTTGGGAATTTATCATTAATTACACACAACTTGTAATCCTCGGGGATGATTTCTCCGATTTACTACAGCTTGAGTGGCTGTCTCTCTTAACTACCGCTCCAGGGGTAGTTGGGTGTCTGTGTTAACCCTTAAACTAACGCTCAAGTGAGGGGTGTTGTTTGCTTCGGTTAACACCTAAATTGTCTCAGTTAACACGGAAATTGTATCAGTTAAGGTTGAACCTACCGCTCAAGGGATCGTTAAGTGCCTCGGTTAACGTTCAAACTAACGCTCCAGGGGATGCGTGAGTTAATGAATGAGAGAGAGAGAGAGAGAGTTAATCAATGTAAGAATGGAGAGGGAGAGATAATAACTGGTGTCAGATTAAGGTACTAAGTCATCTTACATCTTTAAATCACCAGAGATCAATATAAGATTTACATACAGGACCCCTCCACAACAGTGACTTCCCCCACACACGCCAGGCGGTCTACCATCAACGCCCGTGGTGTCTCTCTCTCCTACTCGTCTCACTGACTAATTTCCCATCCATCCTTATATCCCGTCAAAACTTCCCGATACACACACCTTTTCCCCCACCCTTCTCCTTCCCACTCCACCGCCAAGATGTCCCTCCCCATCTATTCAGAATAACCCCCATTCCCCTACACGTCCCCCACCATCTAATAATGACACCCTTCCTCATCCCCTACACCCCTTCCCCATCACCCACTCGTCCCCCTCCCTTACACCTCCAATAGAGCCAGCCCCTCACACGGTTGTCAATACAAGCCGACGGTCGAGTGAACTCCTCATTACCCACGTTAATCTGACTTCTACACATATACAGCTGTTAATGAATATGATGTATTTCTTTGTGTATGAACCTCGACCCTGCGTGGCAGTGAGAAGTGATGTCACCAAGACCTGACTCAATTATTCAGATTAGGCAAAATGTACTACAACCTTTGCCAATAAATTTGATAAACTAAAAAAAACTCATTCAGATTAAAAATTCCCAGAGAGAGAGAGAGAGAGAGAGAGAGAGAGAGAGAGAGAGAGAGAGAGAGAGGTGACCCTGACCCTAATAATCCTAAATAAAAGATGTGATTCTGGTCATCAACTTTCACAATTCAACCCCCATCCAACATCCTTCTTCCCTCTCTTCACCCCTAACTCCTTTCCCTCTCTGTCCGCTCCTCGCCTGTCAATCTCCTGTCATCTTTCTCCTGCCTCCCTCTCCACTCTCTCCCCATCGGGGGGGGGGGGGGGGGGAGGAGTGAAGGACAGCAGAGAGGGAAGGAGGAAGTAAGCAGAGGAAGGGAAGGAGGAGGAAAGGAAGAGGAATGAAGGCTAGGGGCATGAAATAAGGGAAGGGGGAGGGAGGGTGGAAGGGGAGGAGGGGGAAAGAGAGGAAGACAACATCTACTGGTGAGGAGAGGAGCCGCCGCCTATCTGGCTGGTGACGTCACAGATAATAACAAAAAGTTGCCAGAGTGGTGGACAGTGTGGCGGGCCTGCCCAGTAGTGGCCTCTTGCGTTGGCAGCTAAACTTTCCTCATACAGCTGAGATAAAGATTAGATCTCTCTCGCATTGTCTCTTTATCCTTCTTTCTCTCGTTCACTCTTTTTTTCTTGTTTAACTTATCTCTTTCTTTCTCCTCTCACTCTCTTTCTCTCTCTCTCTCTCCTCTCCATATTTCTACTTCTCTCCCTTCCTTCTCTCACTCTCACGGATGAACGAACGGACGGCATCACGTAAAAATAAGACCGGATTAAAAACATGATAACAAAAGAGCCAAAAATCAGAAATCAGGCAAAATACGGATCTTATTCCCCTCGTGACCATAACAAAGAGTTGATACCCAAAGAGTTAGTGCCCAAGACCCCCTCCCCCCCCCCCAAGGTAAAATCCCTCACATGACACGACTAAAAATGAAAATAATGCTTTTAACTCTCTGTATTTCTTACGTCCACATATACCCTCGGAATATGCTGGTGTTACGTGGTATATTTATGTGTTTCTACATACATACACAGACAGTCACTCCAGCACACGTACACAAAAGCATACACACCCACATATAAAAAACACACACGTACACAAGACCCACTTCCAAAACAAACACACACACACGAAGTAATCAAACAGAAAACTAACAAATAAAACAACAAAACACCAATCTTTCTGCCACCTAATCATGATCATATACTAGGTAGCCATGATCATATACTAGGTAGCCATGATCATATACTAGGTAGCCATGATCATATACTAGGTAGCCATGATCATATACTAGGTAGCCATGATCATATACTAGGTAGCCATGATCATATACTAGGTAGCCATGATCATATACTAGGTAGCCATGATCATATACTAGGTAGCCATGATCATATACTAGGTAGCCATGATCATATACTAGGTAGCCATGATCATATACTAGGTAGCCATGATCATATACTAGGTAGCCATGATCATATACTAGGTAGCCATGATCATATACTAGGTAGCCATGATCATATACTAGGTAGCCATGATCATACACTAGGTAGCCATGATCATATACTAGGTAGCCATGATCATATACTAGGTAGCCATGATCATATACTAGGTAGCCATGATCATATACTAGGTAGCCATGATCATATACTAGGTAGCCATGATCATATACTAGGTAGCCATGATCATATACTAGGTAGCCATGATCATATACTAGGTAGCCATGATCATATACTAATGTAGCCATGTTTTTGTAGCAGTATGGCCATAGAGCAATGTGGCCATTCACCAGTGTGGCCATGCAGCAGGTGTAGTGGTCGTGCAGCAGGTGTAGTGGTCGTGCAGCAGGTGTAGTGGCCGTGCAGCAGGTGTAGTGGTCGTGCAGCAGGTGTAGTGGTCGTGCAGCAGGTGTAGTGGTCGTGCTGTTAATTCATGAAAGAGATTGAAAAGGTTACGAGGACCCTCCGAGAGTGGTGGTAGTTGTGGTAGTGGTGGTAGTTGTGGTAGTGGTAGTAGTTGTGGTAGTTAGTGGTAATAGATGTGGTAGTTGTAGTTGCGGTAGTGTTGGTGGTAGTAATTGCGGAGACTGATAGTGGTAGTTGTGGTGGTAGTTGTGGTAGTGGTAGTTAGTGGTAATAGATGTGGTAGTTGTAGTTGCGGTAGTTTTGGTGGTAGTAATTGCGGAGACTGATAGTGGTAGTTGTGGTGGTGGTGGTAGTTGTGGTAGTGGTAGTTAGCGGTAATAGATGTGGTAGTTGTAGTTGCGGTAGTGTTGGTGGTAGTAATTGTGGAGACTGCTAGTGGTAGTTGTGGTGGTAGTTGTGGTTGTAGTGGTAGTTAGCGGTAATAGATGTGGTAGTTGTAGTTGCGGTAGTTTTGGTGGTAGTAATTGTGGAGACTGCTAGTGGTAGTTGTGGTGGTTGGTGGTGGCGGTAGTTGTGGTAGTGTTGGTTGATTGTTCACGACCTCCACACTACACATCCCAGCCATTGTTTAACACCACCAATATAGTTCACACACACACACGGTAAACAACTAATGGAGGTAATCGCTTGCGGGTGAATCATCTGTCACCTTAATTTTACCATCATGTTTTAATTAGTATTCGCCAGGTGTAAACTTTAGTCATTATTTACAGAGAAATTATTAACATGATTGATTATTAAGGTCCCAGAGCTGACACGACCTCAGTCTTACTCCAACACGACCTCAATCATACTCCAACACGACCTCAGTCTTACTCCAACACGACCTCAATCTTACTCCAACACGACCTCAGTCTTATTTCAACACGACCTCAGTCTTATTCCAACACGACCTCAATCATACTCCAACACGACCTCAGTCTTACTCCAACACGACCTCAATCTTACTCCAACACGACCTCAGTCTTATTCCAACACGACCTCAGTCTTACTCCAACACGACCTCAGTCTTACTCCAACACGACCTCAGTCTTACTCCAACACGACACACACACACAGACGGAGGGGGGGGGGGGCAGGGAAGAACAACACAACACACTACGAGACATACATACAGGCAGGGGAGGGGGTGGGGGGTGGGGGGTGGTGGTAACATTAAAGTTGAACAGTATAAAGCCTTGGCTCCCACACTCCCGGCCTGTACCACCACACTCCTGGCCTGTACCACCACACTCCCGGCCTGTACCACCACACTCCTGGCCTGTACCACCACACTCCCGGCCTGTACCACCACACTCCTGGCCTGTACCACCACACTCCTGGCCTGTACCACCACACTCCTGGCCTGTACCACCACACTCCTTCCGGCCTGTACCACCACACTCCCGGCCTGTACCACCACACTCCTGGCCTGTACCACCACACTCCCGGTCTGTACCACCACACTCCTGGCCTGTACCACCACACTCCCGGCCTGTACCACCACACTCCCGGCCTGTACCACCACACTCCCGGCCTGTACCACCACACTCCCGGCCTGTACCACCACACTCCTGGCCTGTACCACCACACTCCCGGCCTGTACCACCACACTCCTGGCCTGTACCACCAACTTATCTTAGCCTGCTCTATTTTGACCTACCCTACTTTAGCCTGGCTTAACTTCTAACATAGCCTAATTTTATCCTATCCTAGCCAGTCCTAGCCATACAATGCCTATCTCATCCTAGCCTAGCTATACCAGTCCTGGTCTGTCAGCCCTCGCCTTGCCTGTCTTACCTATCATGTCTTAGTCATACTACCCAAGGTGAGTAGAACCTAACCTATCCTAATGGTGCCTAGCCTAGCCTTACCTATTGTGTGTGTGTGGACCAACACACACACACACACACACACACACACACACACACACACACACACACACACACACACACACACACACGGCCTCAGCAGTAATCAAGCACCATGCAATCCACTCGTTACCTGGACATACTTGGTTCGTGTTCCCAGATCTGTCTTGGGTCACGCAGGTGTGTAGGTGAGTGGGTGTGTGTGTATGTGTATGTGTGTGTGTGTGTGTGTGTGTGTGTGTGTGTGTGTGATGTGTAGTTGTAGAAATGCCATTGTTTATCCATTACTTACACGAACGTGTACAGTACCGGCATATAATACTATGCACACACACAAAGTCCTTATCAGCAACATACGGTAAGTAACTTTATAGTGAACTATAGTATAACTTGACCCGTCATAGCTTAAGCGAGACAGTTTAATACCTTCTCCTACGAGTTAGAGAACATTAACATATATACTCTGAGACGCGTGAGGAAACATTCTTACTTCACCTATCTCAACATTATCTATATTTTGGTCGTAGATTAAGCTAAGTAAGTTTCTATACTCCCACATACAAGAAAATTTTGACTTGGGTTTTTTTGGGGTATTCCATCTTAGGGTCGTAGCTTGTAAGAGAATGAGTTAATATGATTCTTATACCAGTTTAGGACACAAATCTAACTTATGTATCTTAGAGGATACAGTTTATGTGTTAGGTTAAGTGGGACGGTTAAACACACTCTCACAATACCAGTCAGTATAATCCAACCCGAAGAAACCACTATGTGGGACCACATTAATTATGATGTGTGTGGCTACACCAACCACATAACATTCTCACTCCGTTCTTCTGACTGATAACTTACACATTCCGTCACCACATTCACCTTCCCACACAACCTAACCTAACCCACCCCACCGCATCAACGCCGGGGGCCCTCCACAACGCCGCCTTCCCCATCAATCTAACCTAACCTAATCCAGCCTCCTACATAATGTACACTAATAATAATCAACGTCATTACACTATCACCCATGACCCCACACATTACACTATCACCCATGACCCCACACATTACCCTATCAACCATGACCCCACACATAACACTATCACCCGTGACCCCACACTTCAATAATAATCTTAGCATCACGCTACCTTACCTTATACATCAGCTCAGAACACGCCACACCTTCTACCACACCATTACAATAACTCCTAACAACCGTAACTTTCTCTCCCTCGGTGCCACGACTTAAAATAAACTTAATAAACATCAATGAATTTAATTTCACAGCGATGATAATAATTCAATAATTCAGCAAGGGGTTGTGGCGTACCCGGGGCCATGCTTGGGTGGTGCGTGGTCTGGACTCTGGAAGGTTAGGTTGAGTTAAGTTAAATTTAGGTTGGTTTAAAGTTAGTTTAGGTTAAGTACACCAACGAGGCTTCAAGCGGTAAAGTTGTGAGAGCTGGCTAGGCTATGATTCAATCACTCGTAGTAATTAATTTACAATCGGTAAATCCCAAGTTAATTGACTTAGCTGGTATACACACACACACACACCCGAGTGTGGATGAAGTGTGTAATACAACCTACACACGGCAACTAGCGTGATACAGTAGTACGAAAATTAAATTATGAGATTTAAATTTCCTGGTTGGTCGTCACAACGAACATACTGTATAGGATTTTTTTTTACCTTCAAGTCAATTGAGCCCCAGTTCTAAAGTACTACCCCAGTTTTAATGAGCCCTAGTTCTAATGGGCACTAATTTTAATGGACCCTTGTTGTAATGGGCCCTATTTCTAATGGGCCCAAGTTTTAACAGGCCCCAACTTAACATAAGCTAACCTAACCTTACTACTGATATAGGTTGAGTTAATCTCATACCTAATCTAACTTAATCGAGTCGCAATCACCCCAAACCAAACCTCACTTAATCTGTCTAATGAAACTGAAATCTAACCTAATCTACATTAAACTACTTTAACTAAACCATAACCTAACCTAACCCATTACTTAACTAAACTAACCTAAAACTATGCCTAACTTAACCTTACCAAATTATTGATGAAATTCTCGTTTGGATTTAGTTTGACCCAGTTTTTGTTAATAACAATAACATGCCCTCCCTCTCTCACCCACACGAAACTACGAACATCAGTATATAAACATTCATGCAAAACACCAATAGTTGCTACTCTACCAAAACCACTAATACAGAACCTTACTGAAGTCTTGTCATTACTGACTGTAACACCACAAAAATAATAGACACAAAGGTTGTCAAAAACAGAATAACAAAGTGCGGTACATTTGTCACTTGGGGCTGGCTACACACACACAGATTCAGTTTTTAATTCATTCTTGCTAGGAATCAGTGTAAGCCAGAGTCAAGGTATGAATGGATGACTTTAGCACGCACGAGGTCACTTTGGTCAATGTACACACGGGCATGACTACGCTTCAACAACTAAGGTCTTAAGCCCGTATTCTAAGTTAGTAAAAACACGACACAGTCAATCACTATCGCCGCACACAAGTCATAAATGCCTAGCTGGAGTTGTTCTGATATACTGTACATACTTAATGAATTGATATATAACGGGTATAGGAGACAACGGATAAAGAATGCACAATAAGAAACTGGATACTGTAATGTTCAACATAAAGAGAGTGTAAGCAGTAACTTGTTCAAAACTACACAGCCAACAGTCTTTTAAAAACAATAGAAATCCCATTATTTTCCAAGTTTTGTTTTTCCACAGTAACGATGCTCACTATTTAAACCTTTCTTCGTTACTATTTCATTATTTTCGTAATTCGGGTAACAAATACAAGGAAAATACAAAATGTACAGGTTCCTATTTGCACCGGAATCAGCGCTCAAACTGCCGAGTGATTTATAAAAATCAAAACAGTTAACTAAGGAAAACAAAATATACAAACTTATTAATATTCTCCTAAAGGTAATAATTACACTCAATAATTCCATCAATAGTGAGTTACTATAGATTACGTCAGATGTCAAAATACCTTTACAAGTCTTTATAATCGTTTAATCAACAACATAGAAAAGCCGAGTAACGTTGACGCGCATCCTGCAGGTGAGGTGGAGCAGGTCCTTGTAATAAGAACACTGGACCTAAGTACAGTTAAGTGGACTTATCATCAAGTGTGCTTATCACTGATGGTTGTACGCTAAATGGACTTTAATTCTAACAGGCACCATTAGTGCTGGGGTCTCTAATAACTTGGCCATTAACACTGAAACCTACTATCATTAGAATCTTTATTTAATAGGTTGGGGCCCAATATAACCGGGGCCTATTGGGACTCGGGCCCATTTATATCACCTTCGTGCATAAGTAGTGAAAGTAAAAACTAAAAATCGAATATAAATTTACCAGATAAATTTCTTGAGTATTCTTAGGAGCGAACTTAACATTTCTTCACTTCCAAAACCATTAGCTCTGACGGGGATAAACTTGAAATTCAGGTTATTAAAATGTTTTACTGTATATAACTACTTTACTTGATTCCTTCTGTTACAATAGTAAACAAAACTTCAGTACGGACTTAGTAACATATACACAAACGTGTACGTAAAACACAGTGGAATATGTGGTGTCTATGACTGTCACACATTTGAATACTTTTATCTTAAATAATATTTCTATTATGTTTAACACAATATCATACATATATTTGTCACTTAACACTAATGTCACACGGAAGCAAATACATAAAAGATAGACCATTATTAACTATTATGATGGCCTACCGTGTTATCTTTAATATCTCGCAGGTCACCCCCTAATGACCCACCCGGGCTCCGAGAAGTAGACCTTTTGTTAACCACTGTTATGACCTGCCCTGTATTACTTCTTTCATATATCGTGTAAAAATTATTATAACAGGTCAGCAAATTACCCACCTGGAGTCCGTGGCCACATTCCTGTTATTCCTCGAGGCAGTAAATCACCGATGACGCCACAGTCAATAAAACCCAAATTTCGCGTGAATGCTATACAGTACGATGTAGTTTAGTTAAGGGCATTTCCATTCCCTTGGTTCACTCTACATACACCACATATCTGTTCAGTCTATTTCTGAGTTTTATCTATCACTGTGATCAATTAGAGGACGATAATGTTTGGAATTAGAGCACTGAGGAACACTAATGGGTACACCACTTGTTTACCCCGTGACGCCATCTTGATGCTCTTGACAATTTGGTAACTATTAAAATTCTTGATTACATCAACTAATTTTCGTATTAAAATTTCTAAATCCCTATAATTATATTAATGAAATAGGGCGATATTAATATTGTATATTACTGATTGTTTTAAATTATTTTTCTTGTAGATATTTAATTTTTAATAAATACAAGAACTTGTGAATGATGACGATGTTGACATCCATCTGTTACCCAACTGTATAAATACTTATTACCTATTTGACATTCACCAGCCAAGTTGTGGTTATATTTAGTTATTATTTAGCTACAAATAATTATGTATTCTATGGAAACTTTATAGGATTACACAAAGGGATCTATTGTCTTTTTTATAGTCGTGGCCCTTGGCCTGGGGGTTGTTCTGACTCATGGCTGGCCCTTAACAGAAGGTTAGTTGATGAATATTTTCCTGATTTACCGTGTTACCACAGATCATTATGAGTTGTGATAACTAGCACTTATTAAGGAATATATAAAGAAGGCTTGTGTGTAGAAATGACATTAAACTTATTTGCTTGTTATTCACATAACAATGTTACTCACTTAAAGTGTATCTCTTTAAAAGGAACTGTGATTTTCTGCTTATTAAAGCCTCAAGTAAGGTCAAGCTGGTGTTTTATTACACAAGTCTCAATGTCAAATCTAACCACTGAGGTTCCAATTGCCATAGAAGATATTTGAAGTCGGAGAATTGAAACCATTCGACATATAAATTCATAGTAGTTTTATATTATATTTAATAATAATAAATTATTATTATTATTATTATTATTATTATTATTATTATTATTATTATTATTATTATTATTATTATTATTTATTATTATTTCATTATTTATTATTATTATTATTATTATCATTATTATTTATTATTATTATTATTATTATTATTATATTATTATTATTATTATTATTATTATTATTTTATTATTATTATTATTATTATTATTATTATCATTATTATTATTATTATTATTATTATTATTATTATTATTATTATTATTATTATTATTATTATTATTATTATTTCAACTCGGGAATATAAGTAAAAGCCATATACAAACCGGTTAAAATGAAGTAAAAACCAGTTCAATATCAAGTAAAAACTAACATAAAAATGTTCACATTCTGAAGCCTAGTGACATAATGTTAGGTTGCTTTGATTTGTTCTATTATAACAACCGGTAAATCTAGGGTTAAAATCACATATAAACCGCTTTGATATCAGGTAGAAATGAGCTTTAAGTGACGGTAATCGAAGGAGTGAGTTAAGTAAGGTTAAGCAGAAGATAATCAATGATGGGCCGAGCCGGGGGTTGCCAGCATCCCAGTGACGGTATAACGGTTTCCTATATCGTGTCTATATACTGCATGTCAGCCTATTGGATCGTCAGCTACTATAATGTTACCCTATTAGAATACCAAACTATAACAACGTCAGCAACTATAATGTTAAGAACGTCAGTGACTGTAATCTCAACCTACAAAAATGTAAGCTACTATAATGTGTGTGTGTGTGTATCTGTGTGTTTGTGAATGATTGTGTGCTTGAGAATGATTGTATGTGTGTGTTGTGGTGGCAGTATGATAGTAGTGCGGTATTAGTATGAATCGATGACTTCCTGGGATTCGTGTGACGGCCGTAGCTAACACTGAGTCACACGTCAGTCACTAGGGGCCGTAACTCAACTCTGGTACGTCACTAGGGGCCGTAACTCAACTCTGGTACGTCACTAGGGGCCGTAACTCAACTCTGGTACGTCACTAGGAGCCGTAACTCAACTCTGGTACGTCACTAGGGGCCGTAACTCAACCCTGGTACGTCACTAGGAGCCGTAACTCAACTCTGGTACGTCACTAGGAGCCGTAGCTCAACGCTGGTACGTCACTAGGGGCCGTAGCTCAACCCTGGTATGTTACTGGGGGTCGTAACAACGTATAAGGCCAGAACTCAATATAAATCACCGTAACTCAGCGAGAGACCAACTGTGTGGCGTAGTGAAGGGCCAACAGAGGTCAACTATACCGCATTATCGACCAACTGCTGCAAATACAAGGTCATCCGGGAGACAATACCTGTCTTGGTGACCTTACCTGGCTCTACCTGTTATTGTTGTTGTTGGTGTTATTATTATTATTGTTAAAGTTATTATTATTACTGTTAAAGTTATTATTATTATTGTTAAAGTTATTATTATTACTGTTAAAGTTATTATTATTATTGTTAAAGTTATTATTATTATTGTTAAAGTTATTATCATTATTGTTAAAGTTATTATTATTATTGTTAAAGTTATTATTATTATTGTTAAAGTTATTATCATTATTGTTAAAGTTATTATTATTATTGTTAAAGTTATTATCATTATTGTTAAAGTTATTATTATTATTGTTAAAGTTATTATTATTATTGTTAAAGTTATTATTATTATTGTTAAAGTTATTATCATTATTGTTATTCCCCTTTTTGTTGTTGCTGTTATTATTGTTATTTTTGTATTGTTACAACATTTATCTTCATTTTACAATACTGTGTCTATGATCCTTCTTGAATATTTCTCTTCATTTTATAATATTTGTGTTTCATTCACACATAAAAGTTCGTCTTAATACTTTTCCTTTACACTGCGGGTCTCTCACGACACGGCATCAATAATTCACTACCATCCAGTTATTAGACCGAGGGTGAGACATGAACCCCGTCTCTCTCTATTGTGTAAGTTACAGTAGTCTAGTTGTTACAGCAAGGGTGAGACATGAACCCAGAATTTAGGTTAGATTATCTTAAGTTAGGTTAGATTTAGTTAATTTGGGTTAGATTATGTTAAGTTATGTGAGATTAGCTTTAGTTAGGTTAGGTTTACGTTAGGATATTTAGTCATCAGGTGAAGTAAACTAGGGTGCCTAATCTGCACGTGATCCGAATAATTTAACCTAAGACGGTGTGAATCAGGAGTTTGTGGTGGGGTGAGGTATCCCAAGACATCTCACAAATTAGCTGCAGGTGAGATGCAATGATCAAACAGGCGGCGGTGGTCAGGTGGGAGGCGGCTCCAGGTACAGGCAGAGTCCTTCTATCTCTATTGCTTTAAATCCTGATAACCTTAAGGGCTGAGGGCTGGAAGGGTTTAAAGGCTGAGGGCTGGAAGGGTTTAAGGGCTGAGGGCTGGAAGGGTTGTATCTCAGAATATACTTCATTGTGCTGTATATCCAGGTGTCAATATATTTTTCTTTACTTTATTTGTTTTCATTCTATCGTAGTTCATTCACTGTTATCTGTTGTTATTTTTATTTTTACTTTTATTAATTTTTAAATCTATTTATTTATTTTCCATTGTTATATTTTTCTATTAATTTCATGTCGTTTTTTATTTTTTGTCTTCTCTATTTTTTTATCTATTTCGCATTTTTTTTCTTCTCCCGTATTTTATTTTTTTAATTCCTGAGGCAGAGTTTATCATCATCTGCTGCTCATCTCTTTATCCTCCCACATTATCTTTTGTATTAATTCTCAAAGGCGGTAAATAGCTGAGGGCTTTATGACGTTAATAGATGTGAGTTTATAATGGCGTATAGAGCTTCTGTGACGTCACGTGTGTACCTGTGACTCAGTGGCCCAGGTCTTATGGGAGTCCAATTAGCTGCTGTGACGTCACGTGTGTACCTGTGACGCATTAGCCCAGGTCCTATAGAGGACAGGGAGCCTCTGTGACGTCATGGATAGGGCAATGTTCTTTCTATTCTCCAGTTATGTTGTGGACAAGACAATCAGAACTGTGACCTTGACCTCTTGACCCGCAAATCATATGACCTATAGGTGTTCTTAGGGTCAATATATTCACCAAGTATGAATGGTGTATAGACACGATCATCTGATAATTAGCCCCAGCTTATTTTACCTGAATATTAAACACTCTAAGCTATGTGGGGGGTAAGGTTAGGTGTGCCTAGGTTAGGTTAGGTTAGGATGAATTAGAATAGGTTAGGGTAAGTTAGGTTTGAGTAAGGATAGGATAGGTAAGGTTTGGGTTGGGTTGGGTTAGTCACTCTTCAGGTCATAGAGTACGGCATCGAGTGTGTGTGTTGTTTATGTGTCTTATGTGGTAACAGTGTTTTGAAATTTAAATTTCTATCTCGTTTAAGCCCCAGTTCTAACTGGTCCCCAGTACCAATGAGTTATAGTTCTAATGAGTCCCATTTCTAATGGATCTCAGTTCTAATGGGCCCCAATAGGTCCCAATTATTAAGGACTCTAGTTCTAAAGGACCCCCAATCATAAGAGTTAGATTAGACTGTACTGAGGTCTATTAGGACTGGGGCCCAATTAACCTGTAACCATAAATACATATAAACCAAGCAGTTATTGTCTTCATCTTTGTACACACACACACACACACACATGCACTAAAGAGTAATATCGCGGTGCACATCACAGCAACACACGACACAGCTCTTAACAACACCTCGGGAAGGCTAGGAAATACATAAATAAATAGATGACGTTTTTGAAGTGTAAAATGGCTCGAATTATGAGTTTGTGTGGCGATAGTTTAACTCAAGGGTCTAAGACGTATTAAAACGGTGTCTCTAGTTTTATCCCGCTGTAGGAAATTGAGATAGAAAGAGTCCTATCCGGAGTAGAGAGAGAGAGATGGTTAACAGATAGATAGATAAATAGATATAGACAAATAAAAATCTCTATTTAGTAAAATCGTCATAGAAATTTACAGTTGGTTCAGCATGCTTATAGACAATATCGGTATGCAGTTCAGGATGTACTGTATATACACAACGCAGGTATAACAACGTACATAGACTGTGAAGGTATATAATAACGTCTGTAAAATGTGTAAAATAATATGTATGTGTGGGACAATATACTACAAGGTTCCGGGACGCATTAAATGGTATCTCAAACTACGTACATTCCGCTACTCCCTGCATGTTACTTAATCATGATGAACATTACCAGTAAGTCGCAGCTTAATCCTGAAAGCCCGGAGCAGTTTCATGCGCTATTCTGTATTGATTCAGAGGATATATGGCGCCATTGTCCTAGAGACGTTTTCCCGGAGTCTGAACATTTTAGCTCTGGTGTTCTGACTGCCTCCAGCTGGCTTGACTCACCCGCCAAATATCTTTCTAACTTTGTTTATTCAGCTAGTTCGCCAGGCTGGTGAGGACAGTCGGCTGTATTTGTTAACCTTTCTGCTCTAGCTCTTGTGTTAAGAGTACAGGTTATCGGGGTCAGGATAGTATATGTGGGCATAGCCTTAAGAAGTAACTAGCTGCCGACCCGACCCGACGTTCTCAAATCTATTGATCAACACTGCTTTCTGCCACACTTGATGATGCCACAGAAAACGAATAGCGGGCCAATGAGAACCTTGCCTGTCTAGCCTTCGGAGTATTGATTGGCCGTCGCGCGCACCAACCCGAGCCACATGAGGTAGTTTCCTGAGGTGACCACCAGATGTCTCCACTGGTCCATCGTAAACATGGTCTCACGAAAGTCAGACAAAACTCAAGGATAAACTGTGTACCCACGTGTAAAGTCCACCACCTTGAGTAACGTCCAGTGAGAGATGACTTTGTGAGGAAGAATTAACCCACACTAACAACAATTGACGGGAATATACATATACGTCTTGTTGATGAAGCGAGGTAAGTGTTGGCCCTTACAAGTACAATACAAAGCCATTTTAATTTCTTCCCAGTTGAAATTTTTTTTCCCTAGCTCTTTTATGGTTGATTTAACTGCAGGAAACGACACAGATTATTTCACTGGATTGTGGTGGGATTTAGGGGTTTTGTTTGATACTGTTGACTTAATTATATACAGTAGCTATGAATGGCTTAAGGAACACGTGTGTCAGTCTCGTGTGATTCGAGTATTGTAAAGGATTATTGGATCATACAAGATGGTAGAATTATCACACAGGTTCAACATTTACATAGACATTCCAAGTACTATACAATAATAGTAAACAGTAATTAGATTCATTCAAGGATATCCCAAGATAGATAGATAAAAAGAGTAAAATTGTTATATTTATACACTGGTCTAATCCAAGTATCAATTATCATGTGGCTTTATGGATTATTATATGTATGGATAAGTGTATGTAGAAAAAAAAGGTTTTGATTCTGCTTGTAAAATACTCCTCCGAAAATTCTTCCGTCACTCAGCTAGGAAGTTGGTAAGGTTAGGTCTTTGGTTGCTAAGGTCAGGTAGGTGTCTTTGGTTGGTTAGGTCAGGTTCTATTAGATTCTGTGCTTTGTCGTATCGTTGGTATTACTGTACTAGCATTCAAAAAACATCTGTGGTAAAAGTGAACAAAATCGAGCAACTCTTTCTGGCGGCAGTGCTGTTCTCAGACATTGTCAATATTAATAATAATAATAATACAGTAATATTTAAAAGTTAAATAAATCTCATTATGTTATCTCTGGCTCGAGGTTAAGGTAATAAAATGAAGCACCTGTCCTAAACCATCTGACAATCTCTGCCCAATTATTATCATCATAATTATGTGTCCTGATCATTATTTATTAATTATGAGAGTAATAAGCAATTTGATTGAAGCCCTTTCTATTGGCTTAGTCAATTTACTTTGTTTTAGCATATCTATAGGATCTGTGAATTACTGAGTACAGTACTTGAAAGTGGTATAATTATTACCTTTGTTTATCATAATACTGTACATACTTTTAATTAATTTATAGACTAATAGTCACAATGCAGTACAGGTATTAGTTTTATTGTTCTTATTGGGCAGCACTACATCCAGTACAGTAATGTTGATTGTTGACGTTATAATTTTAGGTTCTTTAATATGAGAGAGAGAAAGAAGGTTGTCAGGGGTTACTCCCCAGCTGTATTACCTGTCAAGAGAATTTAGATTATCCCTAGTGATATCAGCCCTTGATGTGGAAGGGAGAGTGAGAGGAAGGGAGGAGGAAAGAGTGAGAGACGATGGGGAGAGTGAGAGGAAGGGAGGTTGAGGTAGGGGAGTTGGTGTAAATGAGATTAGGTCAATTTAGTTTACATTCGTACAGCCTGAGCTCGTATAGTTTGGGTTTAGGTTAGATTAGTTTAGCCAGGGTTAGTTCAGTATAGTCTAGGTTATATTAGTTTAACCTGGGTCAGGCTCTATGGCAAAATACCCCTCACTCACTCCTCAACATCACAGTGGGATGACCTCCTGCCTTGTAGGGGCATACAGTAACCTTGGAGACCTACCACCCATCCTACCTAACTTAACCTCACCTTAACAAACGCCATTAACCTCACCTAACCTCACATCACTTCATCTTACCTCACCTAACCTCCCTTACTGTAACTTAACAGGCACTTTAGATAATGGTAGAGCTTGACCCTAAGACAACACTGTAAGTATACATACTATTAACACTAACCCACTAAACAACTTCGTGATATATTAAACTGTGATGTCATTTGAAACTGGTACAGGTACCTGTCTGTCATCTGTCAGTATCCAGAACTGTTTTACATCTCAGCCACCAGTTACTTTTTATCTGTCAATCACCAGCAATTTTATTTTTTTGCTTTCAATCACCATTTTCAACCCCGTAATTTTAACAGGTTACTCAAATTGTGTTACACGAGATAACACCCTTCTCACATGTGTCCCAGGCCGGGGATCGAACCTGGGACATCATAGCAAAAGGCAATGAACGATATTATTTTGTAGACCATTGGAGTTATAATGGTCCTCTAAAGGGGCTCAGATTATGGTAGGATAATTTGTTTGGGCTCACGTATTATTATCATTATTATTAACATTATCATTATTATTGTTGTTATTGTCAGCGTGTGTGAGTAAGAGGAGGTGGGAGGGCGAGGCGAGGAGGATCCCTGGCCAGGAGAGATGAGTGCCTCTGTGGTTAGCGACCTGCACTCAGCCATCCTTACCCCGCACCCCCATGTTGTGCGACACATCCTCGACAACCACGCCCACGCCCTCAGGGACCGCCCATCCTGCGACAAGGTGAGTCACTCCTACCCCACGTCCTCTGAGTCAGGGTATTCAATTTTTAGATTATTAAAAGGTCTTTACAAATAGTTTTTAGTCCAACTGAAGATTAACCACCTTCATGCTAACCTAACCTGACTTGACTTGACTTATTCTAACCTAAACTGACTTGACTTGACTTATTCTAACCTAACGTAACTTTACTTTTGATATTTTATTTGAGTAACGCCAGACACGTATCATCATTAATAATTTGTAATCTAAAGAGTTCTGTGGTATATTTTCCTCTTCAATGAGTAAACAAACACAGAACATTCTGTTTCCAATTACAGTCGACAGTCATTGGAAGTGACATTAATTTTCCACTGCACTGAGCTAATGACACAGGAAATGTTTATTTATTATTTTTTCTGATTTTGATGTTCTGGTGTGTGTGTGTGTGTGATAATAATAATAATAATAATAATAATAATAATAATAATAATAATTAACGGTTTATTGAAAGAGCTTGGCAGCCAGAAGGCTGAAAATATACAGTTACATATTTGGGGAATGGGTTACGAATTACAAATAATATACAAGTAACATAAGTGTGTGTGTGTGTGTGTGTGTGTGTGTGTGATAATAATAATTAACGGTTTATTGAAAAATTTCTGCAGCCCGAAGGCTGAAAATATACATTGGACATAAATGGCCTATTACATACATTGGTGGTTTAACAAAGCCTTCATTAGAGAAAGGTGAAGGAACATACAGTGAACATACAGATTAATGTAGGTGTTGAACAGCAAACTCGTAGTGTAGTAACTCCCTCCCAGATGGTGTTAGGAGGGACCTCACGTGGTGTAGTAGTTCCCTCGCAGATGGTGTTATGAGGGACCTGATGTGGTGTAGTAATTCCCTCACAGATGGTGCTATGAGGGACTTAACGTGGTGTAGTGTGTGTGTGTGTTTGTTTGTTTGTTTGTTTGTTTGCTTGCTTGCTTGCTTGCTTGTTTGTTTGTTTGTTTATTTTTGGTCTGCTTTTCTGTGAATCAAATTTCAAAATATAACTACAAATACATGAGCACTTCCTCAAGTAACTTCTAACCCCATACTAAAAATATTAAAACAAAAAAGTATGTTATCAAGGATTTTAATTTTGATCTTTTTCCACTACAGGATGGTTGGTCTCCCCTCCACGTCCTGGCCAAGTCAGGTGATGACTACATTTCCTGCTTCTGTGAACAATTAAGAGAAAACGGATATGAAACACAGGAGGAGAAGGGGAAACCCAACTGTTTTGTTAACGGCGGCAGAGGTGGGGATCACTCCACACTACCCAAGATATTAACCACGTACGGCGCAAAGACCCGAACCTCGTCACTTCCCAAGAACACGTCGCTCATATCGGAAAGCTTCAAAACACCCCCACACCCACCGTGGGCGTGGGCCAGTGAACCGTCTCAGGAGAGGCACCACCGCGCCCGGATGGCCATTGTGTACATGTTATGTGACGCTGGTGTGGATATCAATGGTCGCGATGCTTCTGGCTTCACCCCCCTCCACTATGCTGCCAGAAGAGGTCAGTCCACACCACCCACACACTGACTCACATCACCTGAAGAGTAGTTATGCTTCTCAGTGTTCACGATTTTCCTCTTTTTCATTTAGTTTTTGTTCTTTTCCTTTTTTCTGCCAATATACATTTTGTTTACCACAATATTTGGACAATATTGCTGTTATGATACAAGCAATCTCTATGAAGATCTGTAAAACAGCGTGTATATATGTTTTGAGACACCCTGTATACTGTATCTACAACTTTATTACAAGGTGTTTTGTAGAAAATGCTTTGACCAATATTCTCTAGGTTTGGCAACTACCTATCATGTTTTACCAGGAGATGCAGCTGTGTGTGACGCCCTCCTACAGTGTGGTGCTGACCTTCACGCCCAACACGACGGCGTCTCTCTCCTGGAGGAGGTCGAGGCAGCCGCCAGGTCAGAGCTCAAAGAAAAGAAACTAAATCAGGTCAGGGAAGGTCAGGATTGTTGGATTTGATGGATCATTTAAAATTGGGTTAAGTTAATTTGACTTTTAATTACAAAACATTTAGAGATATTTAACTGGAACCTTAGCATGTTTGTTCATTGGATGATATATGATGAGAAACAGAATCAGTTTGTGTGGGTCGAACATTCTCATTCACAAATTTTTTTTAAAAGTCATAGTAAATCACCCAGTTAATACTTCAAGTCCCCAAACTACAGTCACTACCAAGCTTAAAGTTTGTTTTGAGAGTCATGTATATTTCCATCTCCTCAGATCAACAAAATCCACCAAAACCGACCCCCCCCAAATCCTGACAAACTCAGCTACTTTCACCTTGAAAACAGTAAGGAAGATAAAGAAGAGGAGGAGGAGGAGGAGAATAATAATAATAATGATGATGATGAGGAAGAAGATATACTAAATGACCCAAGTCAAACTCATGCTCACAGGTACCACAACCATCAGCCCTTCACTCCTCTCCACCACAACCATGACCCCTACCACCAGGATGACCATAGTGATGAGGAGGATGATGAATGGGCTGGTATGGATCCCAAGAAGCCCGTGTGCGGTCCTGCCGTGGCTGTGCAGAGGGTCTTCAGGTTCTACTGGCCAGGTCTCTGGAGGGCCGTGGCCTCAGAAAACATCAGCAAGGTAGGGGGGGGGGTGTACTGTTGTCAGCACTTACTGAACCTCCAGCTGTCATTAGTCAGCACACACGGCAGTAATCAAGCTCTCGCCACAAACTTGCCAAGGAAGTGTCAGCCCATTGCTTGCCTTTCCATGTATGGGGGTTCTCTTATAAAGATATTATATAAGCAGACAGGAGGTTCAGAGAGCCAGGCTGCAATAATAACACAACTACAGTATAACCATTTTTGGACACAGGAACTCTTAATGACATCTTTTCTGTGGTTCAAGATGGCCTTTTTATGTACTGGTGTTCCTGTGAATAAGTTAACTGATGCTGTTGTAGAAAACCTAACTTCTTAGCTCTCCCTCAAGTGTGCTCTACAGATGCACTCCACCTCATGTGTTATCATTACAGATACATTCCAACTTGACAAGTCCAGAAAACTGTGAGGGCAAATTTTTTGGGGTGAGAATTGTGAACTCTGGAACAATCTGCCAGAGAGTGTTGTGACGGCACCGAGTATGAGCGTTTTCAAGGCCAGACTTGACCAACATTGGAACAGGTTCTGATACGATCAGGAGCCAGTGCATCCCCAGTCCAGTAAGTCCGCTGTTAACGTCATCCCGCTTAACGTTGTTTCAGCACAATGTCGCTAAACTTTAAAGACCAAAAATTCGTTTAACATCCCGGTGATCCGATACTACGTCGTTTTGCGTCGTCACAGACTACATTTTACTGTGCATCACCTGCTCTCGTCTTAACTCGCTATGCTCTCTCGGCTTGGCGCAGAGTCTCAGTGACTCGCCACCCTCCTCTTCCGCTCCCACCATACTCCTCCCCTCCCGCCATCCGCCTCCCCTGCTTCACTACCCACCACACACTTGCTCTACCACCTCCGCCCATCGGTGAGTACCAATACAAACTTAGTAGTTGCATACAATATGTATGCATTATTTTCCATAGAAATGGCAATGATTTTCTGTACAGTATATGAAATGTATTTCATGAGGCAAAGGGAGGCTCATGAACGTAACTCTCGTATTTTATCTATTTCTTATGGGAAAAATTGATCCACTTAACGTTGTTTCGTATAACGTTGGATTTTTAGGAACATAACCCCGACGTTAAGCAAGGACTTACTGTATCTGCCAAAAGTGCGTATCAGAGACGTGACCGAACGCCCGAGCGGCTAACGAGCCGATCAGTGGTAAAGAGGATAAAAGTAAAAGTGTGTGCCCTACAAGCCACACAGTTTATTTCAGCCATATCAGATTTATCTTGAATCGTCTTTGGGTGAAGCTTAACAAGCCTTTTGATTTTCAGAATACACACTACAGCACTTGGTTGGTGACCATCTTCCACTTTATATTTCTTTCATCAAATTTTCTAATGCCATCAAAGTGTTTAGTTCTTTATTGATATGATTTGCATATATACAGTGTACCATAATTGTAAAGTCTTGCAGTACTCAGAGATACTTTAAATTTTTAACATACAGCTAAGCTTTATGTTAGAATGACAAATTTAACTTGCCTCTGTACAGTATAATGCTAAATTGTCTTTTACTGTATAATGACTTATAATCAAAGAGTCATTGTAATTATTATCCAAGAATTTAATATAATCATAAGGACAATACCTCACATAACCTTTGACCCTTTACAGTATAGGTATAATTTTTGACCATCAGGTTCGCCAGCTAGTGAATTCCTGGTGCCGCGTTGACCTGCATCGGGGAGGCATGAGCCTGCGTGAACTTGCTGTCAGCACTGGCAATGAGACCATCATCTCCCTCCTGCTGAGCATCCAACCCTCCATGGTGGGCACACACACACACACACACACACACACACACACACACACACACACACACACACTACCGTAGTATTATAGCTCTGCCAGTGAGCTTTATGAATACTGTAACTTTGGTAAATATTGAACAGTTGAAGATAAGGCCTCGGTATTAAAATATCTTCTATCTAACTTCTGGACACTGTTTACTATGTTAGAACTATTTAGGTTACAGCATCATGCAAGTCATAGAATCATCATCATTATTATTTTACGCCCATTTTCTGCGCTTTCTTGGATTAGCTATGATCATGTACCTGATGGCAGCTCTCCTTGCTGTGTGGTCTCTTGCAGCCTCTCATGATCAGATTCTTGTCACTGTGATTTATTTATTGTGTTTGGTCCCTGGTTAGGTTCGGTTAGTTTTATGGTGGTTAATTTTTAAGTGAAATAAGTTGTGGTGTCTAATCGTAAAGTGATATATATTGGGGTGTCTAATCTTTAGGTGAAATAAGCTGTGGTATTTAATCTTAAGTTGACATAAGCACAGGTATCTAATCTTAAAGTGAGATGGGAGGTCCTTATTAGAAGAGTATTCACTACCTGCAGTTTTGCAGTCACGGTCAACTTTTTGTGACCATCCACATAAAAAGTACCTGCATTTAAGTGGATTCCACATAAAAACTGCTCAAAAACTCTGAAAACTCTGGAGAAAATCTACAGATTTAAAACTCCCGATAAAATCTATGGATTTTTAGCTGAAGCGTTTTGAAATTTCTTCCGCTTCCTTGCATCATGCATGCACCCATGTGTCCCCGCGCCATTCTCCTGCTTTGTTTCTTCCAGACCAGTGTTGTGTTGTGTTTACTCCTGCCTTTATTGTGTCTTTTCGTGCATGTTGTGGTGTACCCAGAAATTCAAGGCGTGGATTGGGTCAAACGATGAGCAGGACAGGAGGATGTATGCAAGAGCCAGAAACCAAGCAAAGATAGAGTGTAGAAGGGCTGAAACGGAGTTCCAGAGGCTGGTTGCAAGCGAGGTCAAGTCAAACCCAAAGGCGTTTTACCGCGATGCAAAGTTGAAATTAAAAAAGCGAGTAGGAGTATCAGACCTGAGGCTTGAAGATGGTAGTTAAGCAGATTCTGACCAGGATAAAGCTGAGGCATTGAACAGCTTCTTTTCCTCAGTGTTCACAAGAGAGGATGCAATTAACCTTCCTGTGTTTGAGGACAGACGGTTTGACACAGCACTGACCCACATTGTGTTCACAGAAGAGGATATTAGAAATAAACTGTCAAAGCTAATGGTCCATAAGAGTCCCGGCCCTGACATGGTGCAGCCTAGAGTGCTAAGAGAGTTGTGAAACGAGCTAGCCGAGCCCCTGAAGATCCTGTTTTGTAAATGCCTGGATGAACAAAAGGTCCCCGGTGAATGGAAAGTGGCTTATGTGAGTCCTATATTCAAGAAGGACAGTCGTCACTCCACGAACAACTATAGACTGGTGAGCCTGACCAGCATAATATGTAACGTACTTGAGAGTATTATCAGAGATGCCGCAATGGAACATCTACTACGAAACAACCTTGTAAAGGATTGCCAACACGGTTTTATGCCGGGGCGCTCCTGCTTAACACAATTGTTCAAGGTATTGGATATTTGGACCCTTTTTCTGGAATGGGGTAGTAATATCGACAATATTTACCTAGATTTTGCCAGGCTTTCAACAGTGTACCCCACGAAAGGCTGAAAATCAAACTGGAAGGGTATGGAATTCAGAGAAATGTCCTAGCGTGAATAGAAGACTTTCTACATGACCGCAAGCAGTATGTGGTGATTAATGGCACGAAATCATCATCTGTACCTGTCACAAGCGGGGTACCACAGGGCAGTGCATTGGGCCCGCTGTTGTTTGTTTGTTTCATAAATGACATGCCTGACATTGTACACTCCTCCATACAAATGTTTGCCAATGACGCCAAGTTATTTCGGGAAATCAAGAACCAAGCGGACTGTGAAGAGCTGCAGAAGGACCTCTGTGGCCTCCAAGAATGGTCGAAGAAATGGCTGCTGCGATTCAATGTCACTCAGTGTAAGAGGACGCACCTGGGGCGTACCAACGGTAAGGAGGAGTATCATATGTCCCAACGGGATTAAGAAACTGCACTATTTGAGATTGAATGTGAGAAGGAACTAGGTGTGTATGTTGACAATGAGCTGAAGTTCTCGGGCCATTGTGAGAAGAAGGTAAATCAGGCAAATAAATTATTGGGTCTTATAAGAAGGTCGTTCAGATATCTAGACGGTCCGTCCCTTGTAACGATCTTCAAGAGTGAAGTGCTTCCCCATTTGGAGTACTGTCACCCTATCTGGTCCCCGAGATATGCTAGGGACTGTCAGTTGGTTGAAAATGTTCAAAGGAGGGCCACCAGACTGGTGCCTGCACTTCGGCACCTCAGCTTCCCTGAGAGATAAGAGCGCCTGAACTTGCCTTGCTTATACTACAGACGAGCAAGGGGGGGACCTAATTGAGGTGTAAAAGCATCTCAAGGGGCACTACTCAGTCGAGTGTCCTTACTTGGAGCTGGTGGACGCTCGCCCTACAGAGGGTCACAGCTCAAGATTGAAGAAGCCGCAAGTCCAGAAAACCGTGAGGGCAAACTTTTTCGAAGTGAGAGTTGTGAACTCTTGGAACAATCTACCAGAAAGTGTTGTGACGGCACTGAGTGTGAGCTCTTTCAAGAGAAGACTTGACCAACACTGGAGCGGGTTCAGGTACATTCAGGAGCCGGTGCATGCCCATTACTTGCCAACAGTGCATAACAGAGACGTGATCGATCGCCCAAGCGGCTAACGAGCCGATGAGTGGTGAAGAGGGTAAAAGTAAGTAAAAAGTGTTATTTTATCATTTTTGTAGCCATGAGTTCCCAAACCCAAACAGGGTGGTGCAGCACTCAAAAGGAATCACACTAGCTATAGTATTGATGTAAAATTAGAAGTGATTTGACAAAAGAACAATGGGATTGGACAATCCACCTATTTCTGTTTCTTTTTCATCCTCTGAGTAATTCTCCTTCCCCCAACATCCACCGGCATTAATCCAATCAAGCCATACATCTCTGCCTTTGAAGCTAAGTAAATAAAAATGTTTTATTATGTTAAAATTATTTATTTTTAAAACATTATAATAAATATTTTGTCTCAGTGAACCACTGGAGTGAGTGTGCACCAGCAACGGTTGCTGCGGGTCGCTGGCACAACCTACGTTGCCTAAACACACCGACCCCAATGAACTTTAAGGATGTTAGATAACTTATAAAGTTAAATAATTTCTTAAAATAATGTGTTATCAAATGTTTTTTAGGAAAATAATTGTTAAAAGATATACAAAAAAAATGTTGAGTCTTGTACAATGCCATGGTTCCAATTTGACCAATTTCCATTATTTCTTATGGGATTAACTCCCCGCTTTAAGTGATTCGTTATCAGAGGTGTTTATCTGGTCCTAATTAACCAGGGATAATGAGAACCTCCTGTATTAGGGTGTCTAAACTTAAAATGAAACAATAAACTGGGTTGTCTGGTGATGCTAAATATTTGCTTTGCGTCTCCCTCAGTGTCTGGTCCACCACTCCCTGGCGGGGAATGTGTCGGCGGTGAGGGAGCTGCTGGAGTCCCCCGCCAGGAAGAAGATCAACGTTGACATCAGGAAGTTGAGTGAACGAGGAGCGCCGTTGTTGTTCTTCCTCATCCGTGGCGGCCAACACGAGCTGATCCGGGAACTGAGGCACCACGGAGCGTCCCTCTACACCCAGATGCTGGATGACTCTATGGTTAGTATACAGTACAGTGAAACCTCCATATTTTTTATTTATTTTTTTTTTTTTACAGGGATTACCCCACAGGTCACTGACCCACATCGGGGCCTGGGGGGCGAAAATGTAATAATAATAATAATAAAGAACCATAAAAATTAAAAAAATTAAAAGAAAAAAAAAGATCAAAGTGAGAAACAATACAGTATATGTATGTTGTGTTGTCAATAGTAAGAGAAACAGTTGAGACCCTGCAATTGTGTGTAAATGAGGCAGAAAGTCAGATCAGCAACCTGGGACTTGGTAAAAATTTTCGTGATGCCATATGGCAGCAGGGTCTACCATTAGACAACACATTATGATTCCAATATCTTCCTAGGCGGTAGTACCTCCCTGTTTGGTAGCTGCCTACTACCTACTACCATATAATCATTTAGGTGGGGGGAGGGGGGCTGCACATCTAATGGACCCTTGTTATAATGGACTTTCATCTCTATATAGCTTGTTAGATGGGGGGCTGCACATCTAACAGACCCTCGATATATTGGACTTTAATCTCCATATACATAGTCCGTTAAATAGGTGTTTCACTGTACCTGCATTGGTTCATTGTTTCCTTATTATTAAATTTGTGGCTTAAAAATAATATACAGTACAGGTAGATAGAACTCAGTGCACATGTGGAAGTTTACTATGAGAAGAAACTTATGAACTGTTCATCAAGAAGAATAAAACGGATGCGACTCATTGAATGTCATGATCTTTGCAAATAGTAAAAATACTGTACAGAATAAATACATGATACATTGTATGAAAGTTGTTTCATGTATATACTGTACTATACTTGGAAGCATAATGTATTGTCTAATGGTAGACCCTGCTGCCATATGGCATCACAAAATTGTGACCAAGTCCCAGGTTGCTGATGTGACTTTCTGTCTCATTTACACCTATTACTTTTATCCTCTTCACCACTGATCGGCTCGTTAGCTGCTTGGGCGATCGGTCACATTTCTGCTACACACTGCTGGCAAGTACTGGGCATGCACTGGCTCCTGAATGTATCTGAACCTACTCCAGTGTTGGTCAAGTGTGGTCTTGAAAGTGCTCACACTCGGTGCCGACACAACACTTTCTGGTACATGTAGATTGTTCCAAAAGTTTACACACAATTGCAGGGTTTCAATTGTTTCTCTTACTTAGTCAACGCAACATACATGCTGTATATCGTTTCTCACTACAGGTGTACTAGACTACTCTGCTGAAAAAAAACAGTACAAGTGATGTATTTAGCTGATTATTGTTTAATTTCTCAACATATTTACTGTTGGTTGGACAGTAATACAAAAATTCTTACCTGATTCTTGTATTTTTTTCAAGTTCATTTGGATCATGTTTGATTCTTGTTGTTGCCATTTTATAAATTACCTGAATGTATTGACCTATATGTTGTCTCTCATTATGTCAGGTGGATGTACCAGTAATCTTCACAGCCCTTGAGTCGTGGATGGAGCCGGAAGTGGTCAAGAGCTTACTCCCGGCTGCAGCCTCCAGAGAAGCGCGACTTTTGGAGCGTGTCTGGAACCGGGGTAAGAACGTCCTCACACAAGCCATAGAGAATGACGTCCACATGGATGCTATTGAGGCCATCGTTGAAGTTGGTAAGTGGAGTGTGTAATTACTTTGTTAATGTTCAGACTCATTTTCCTTTGTAGTGTTGTTAGGTTCATCACCAATCACCGAGTACAGTATACATCTAGTTATGATAGTTAAACTTAAATGGAAAATAGTTTCTGGTTAATGCTTTAATCAGTAGATCAGAAGGATAATCTAATCAAGTTCTCCAGTTTTATGTGTTTGATTGTTATTGATTTGCTTGTTAATAAAATTATTGTGCCTGTAATTTATGTGATTGGTAACTAAATATGAAATCACAGACTAATTATAGTAAATATTAATCAAATTTGTTCACATGAAACTGTCCATAGGTGGTCCATCATTACTGTGTGAGCGCGACCCAGAGGGAAAGACAGTGGTGGACGTGGCCCTCAAGAAGAAGCGTCACGACTTAATACAACTCATGGACCGCTTTGTGGCCCAGTGGCTGACCCGCCCTGACCTCTATCCTAGAAGACGTGACCTCTTGGCTCTGCGAGGATTTGGTCGCCTGGAGGTCGTGGCTGAGGCTCAAGAAAGTCTCGAACAGGACATTGGACTCTTCCTGCAAGAGTACAGGAGATGTCAGGTAAAGCTCCTAATAAGGGAATTTTTGGTTTGAGATAACACTAAAGGCAAACTATATGAGATGAAGAATCTGATTTTTTGAAGAGAATTGATGTCAGGTGACTTTTTAAGTTGGGATTTTTATATGAAGAATGTTTTAATGTTACACATAAGAAAAGAGAAATCCTTTACACCAACTGATGAGAAATGGAGAGAAATCCTTTACACCAACTGATGACAGATGTGTGGCAGTGCTGTAAGTGCCATCATTTTCACCCTTTACTGTACAGGGGTTCCTGCAGCAGATGTTCCAGGCAGTGAAGGATGGTGAGACTGCCAGAGCCCAGCAGCTTCTCTACTTTGAGAGTGACATATTCTACCTGGTGGACCTTCTGTGGCAAGGAAGGCTGGAGGTGAGTGTGTCCAGAGGTGAAGAATGGAAAGCAGTACATAGAAGTGAAGGTGAAGGAGGGAGAGAAGTACTGTATTAATAGTGGAATCATAATTATATTTGTAATTGTTAACACATCCCTAGATACTTTGTTTATACTGTAACGTATTGCTTAATGTTGAAAATTTGCTACCTTTAACAAATTTAGAAAAAGACCATATTACAAACTTAACCATGGTTGCTGTGATTCAGTTTTTATGAGCGTGTAACATTATCTTGGGTGTTGATGAAGTGTTAAGAGTGTACAGTATGTGTACTGTATTAAGCTTTAATGACACAGCAGATGTCACTAACAGCATCCCTTACCTCCAGGGAGACGGGATGCCGCTCCTCCACTGGGCAGTGTTATACGGGCGGGAACAAATAGTCAACCTCATTGTCAGAGCTCCTCAGGACCGGCCAGCAGCCCACAACAACCACGTCACACCCAGGTAGGTACTGTAGGGTGAGGGTACAGGGTATATGAATATGGCTCTGTTGATTGTCTCTCTTTGAACTGTTTACCATTGCATATGTACATTGTTTGTATACCTGCATTGTCCATATACGGTACATGCTGTATGACAATTTTAATGACTAAATATTTATGCTGTACATATTTATCTATTCATCTATTTCATCTATCTATCGATCTCTCCAACTATCTACAGTATCTATCTATCTCTACCTTCAATTAACGATATCTATCTACCTGTCTGTCTATCGATCTAACAGACCCTCGATATAATGGAATTTCCTCTCCATATGGTCCGTTACCTAGAGGCTACACTGTATTAGTTTAAACATCCGTGTCAGCGTGGCGGTGTATTGAAGACACACAGCAGAGACAATCCTTCTATATCATGGGGAAGACTATTCAGTATCACTTCATTGCTTATTTACAAGAATATGTATTTAAGTACATAATGTACAGCAAAACCTCTATTTAATGGACTAAATGGATGTGAAAGTCCGTGGTAAGTTTATAGAAAAGAATCGTTCTTTCTTTGGATATTAAAAATATGTTTTTTCTACAGTATTCTATGAGTTTTGAATGAATTTGATACTCATTTGTGCCGGAAATCACTATTAATTCACCAAGACTATTATACAGTATTAAGGATCTGTTAGATGTGAAATCTCCATCTAACGGATTTTATAGAGATGTAAATCCATTATAACGAAGGTACATTAGATATGAAACCCCTTTCTAATGAACTATATAGATATGAATCTGTTATATGGAGGTTTAACTGTACAGTAAGTGCCATTGTGTGATGAAGACTTGCTCCTCGTACAGGTTTTGTCCAGATGATGTGAGGGATCAGTGGAGGAGGACGCCCTTGCACTATGCTTCAGGTCTGCCTGATGGGGGAGCTATTGTTGCTGCTCTGTTAGACTTGGGGTCCTCAGAACACGCACTGGATATGGTGAGGAAACTCTGAAAGATGTATTCATGCCAAGATTTTGGCTGATACTGATACTCCGATTCTTAGAAATAGCTGATTCTTTGCAGGTATTGATACTACCAAAATGCACAATTGCAATAATATTGGTAAATACACAATACCGGTACACTATTTCGTGTGATACACAAACTATATAAATAAAACATTTAACATGATGCAATATAAGTACAGGTACTATAAATAACAAATATGTATGGTAATTAAATATATTTAAATATACTGTATGTAAAGCTCATTTAACACTATTAATTTCAAAAGCGTGCAGGAAAACCCTTAGATGTTCATATTATATTCCAACATTTTCCTTATTATTAATTTATTTATTTTAAAAGAGTGTGGGATTACCCTAAAGAAGGTTCCTCTAATTCGTAGTCCAGGAACTCAATAACTCTGTTCATTGTGTTAAGATGGTTAAGTGTTATATCACTCAGTGTCATACAGCTCTCATTCTCCTCTCCCTGATAGGATGGTCGAGAACCCTTGGACTTCCGAGATGCCCGAGGGAGTCCTGCCTTACTCAACCTCATGGACAACTTGAGAAATAAGGTCAGGCATAACACATGTAATGAAGTTTTCCTCTATGCACGCTGGCAATAACAGTGTTAGTTACTGGTGCTAACAATCTCTAATTGATACTGTACGGTACTGTTAATGCTGCTAATATCCTAAATTGCTAGCCAGGCAGAGAGCAGCACAAAAAATTTAAGAGAAAATCTATCACTAGTAATTGCTATTTTTTCAAAATAATTTCTAGTAATAATTTGGTTCCCCAAGTAATGTACAGTCTACATTACAAATGACTGAGGCAGCGCTAATTTCAAATTGCAGCTGTAGAACTTTTTTCTGTGTTTATAGAATGACTTAAAGCAGTCTAAGAGATCTAATATCTCTGCCTCACATTTTCTGAAATTGACAGAAAAAATTAAAAAACATCTGTGAAGTGTCTATAAAATTCCTGTTAAAATTTAACACAAATCTTAAAGTATCTAAAACAACTCTGAATGTTTAAAAGTACTTGATGTTTTTGTTTGTTAATGCAGTTAACCTGAGCACTGTTTCAGCTTTATCCACTTTTGTTTAGTAATATGCATCAGTATTTAGACCTACCGTACTGTATATTACATTTACTAAAAGAGTCTTGTTTATTTTCAGATATACGAGATGCCACATCCAGATCCTTGGGACCCAGAGATCCTAAGGAGCCATCTTGACAATTTACGACGAGAACGATTCCAGAACCTCCAGCCTCTCCCTCACCACCACAGTCACCACCATCACCACCAACCATACAACAAAGGGACCCAATACTCGTCGTCCCTCCCGGGCTCCCACAAGTATCAACATGAACTGAGTGGGCACGGATGGCCTTACCCCGCCCACTTCCCCACAGCTCCAGGCAGTAACTTCCACTGGCCACTACCACACCCTGTCAGCCACTCAGCAAAAGAGCAAAAAGGAAACCAGAGGCTGTGTTGCATCATGTAGGATCTGTAGGTAATGTCTCCCTCTTGAACTATAAATCTGTCTTGACTAAATAACTTTTTGTTTAAATATCTATCAAGACCTCAAAAATGGGCTTTGACTTGATAAAAAAGTTATCTTTTATTTGATTATGTTTCAAATAATTGTCTGGGTAGATCACAAAAAAATTACAAAAAAATTAAATAACTTTAAGCATATAATTCCTGACCTTAGACATCATATAATGCTTCAGGGGCCCTCTCTGTGTGCACCTAACCAGTCATTACACGACCACCATCAGTCAGCACCACCTAACTGGCTCTCATGGTGTGGGGTCACGACACTCAAACATCAAATAGGTTGAGGCTTTTAATTCATTATAGGCTTTGGTTATGTTTACCTGATGTCCACTACATCTAACAGTGATCAAATCAAGAGAGGAAACTAAATATTATCCTCTTCACCACTGATTGCTCGACCTGTTAGCTCCTTGGGTGGTCGGTCATTTCTCTGTTGGCAAGTACTGGACAGGTACTGGCTCTCTCTTACACACTGTTGGCGAGTACTGGCTCTCTTACACACTGTTGGCGAGTACTGGCTCTCTCTTACACACTGTTGGCAAGCACTGGCTCTCTGTTACACACTGTTGGCAAATACTGGGCATGTACTGGCTCCAGAATGTATCAGAACCTGCATCAGTGTTGGTCAAGGACTCCCACACATTCTTCCTGATTATATTGTTCAGGATATATTGAAGGTTATCATTATTCTGGCTTTCCACAGCTTCACCAGCTTGACTGTCCCATGGATCAGTCTTTCTCTGAGCTAAAGAGTGCTGTACAGTAATGTCTGGCATCTGTTTGCCCTGAAGACTTGACAAGCTTAAATCTGTGAACTCTATTTTAATTGATAGTGTTTCCGAGGCTTTTATTTAGTGATTAAAAGATGATATTATTAAACAGCACAAATAATTTACTTAACTGCACACATATAACTTAAGTCATGAATCACATACATTACAATGTGAGGGAGAGCACAGTAGTGCTGGGGATGATAAGTCTGTTGCATGTAAAAGATTAATCTTTGTGGTCAGTTATGAAAAAAAACGTGAGATATTAAATGTGGTGCAGTTTTACAATTTGATTGACATAACTGTTTTAATATGGCTGTAAAATATGTGATGAGGCATACAACACATAATTATGTCTGCATCATTGAGCTTTATGACTTCCATTCCTGTTGTACTCACTCACCTTGAGAACTTTCATCCGGCTCGTACCAACCAGCCAGAGATGGTGCTACTCTTGACTGGTTCCTGGTTACCATCTTACAGTATTTACTACAAATAAACACCAATACATAACCAAGCTAACAGTCATCTTAGGGTGTTCTGTATAGTAACTCTTATAAACACTGACTTTATAATTCAGTATAGTATAGTTCAGGGGGAGTGAGCAGAGGGTGAAATGTTAAGGTTCCATATTTATATTAAAAAGTTGTATATGGGGCATTTCTCTTTTTCCCCCCTTTTAACTTCTCGTGGTGAAGACATTTTATGGTTGGTATGGCATTAAAATGGTGTCTCTAAAAACCACAAGAAATTATAGTCTGATGATATTTTAGGTGAACATTTTCCAAGGACAGATGTTTCAATGTGAAGCATAACAAGAGGAGGTTCTACCCACCAACTTGTGATGGCACCACCTGTTTGGGTACTGACCTCATCAGCACAAGGTCCACCAAACTATTAGTGTACAGGTACAGTACTTATGTGCCTCATGCTGGTACATAATTTTGAATTACATGTACAGTATATTTAAAGCCTCTTAATACTTTATAGGTTGTAATACTATAATGTATGTAGTCCTGCCTTCACTGCAGAGTGGTGTGTGCACATTCTAGAGTTTAAAATTATGTATAGATTCACATGCAATAATGTGTACATACAAAGACTATTCATTTCCAAGAATAATTTGTATTTGAATATTTAAAGTATATTGTTGACCCTTCCATACTCTATTTTGATTAGGAAGTTTGTATTTTGTATAGCGGTGCAGATGTTATGGTAGTCTAGACAGTTTTGGTCATGTACTGCATCAAGTATCGCTTACACGAGACATCTTAGTATTTTTTCTACAGTATAATGCAAAAAATGTCTTTACAATGCAGCTATTGTATATCTGTAAATTGTTTACAGTCTATTATTTGACTCCAGACTTATATTTAAAAAGGTTGGCAGCTAAACTTTCATCTTCATTTCAGTCTCATCTGTGCATTTTTCCCATTACTGTATTTCAAAAAAATTCTTGCCTGCTACTGTAGATAAGAAGGCTGTGGCTTAATTAAAAGGAGTCAGTGATTTATTTAAATGATATTCTCCTAGTTATCTAATACTGCTGTACTGTACTGGGCTTTGTTAAGAATGTCTCTGAGCTGCAAAGACTTTCTGTAGTGTTGTAAGAAAACTATGAGAGGAGCTTGTTTGGTGGTGCTGTGAACATTATGTACAGTATATATTTTACAGGTTAACTCTATTGCACTTTATTTGTCATTGGAGTATTTGGGTAAAGTTGAAGTACAGTATATTAAGATATGAAATATGTTCAGCCAAGTAGTGCACATTATTGTGATTTTTAAAGAGAGGCAACAAAGACTTGATGATTATATACACATTACAAAATTGTGATTGTTAATAAGAGAATGAAGCCTCGTTTACAACATCAGGTTACAGTCTTGACTTATTGTGTCGTCTGTGGTCAATTGCATGGTACTGTATAGAAACCCAGGTGTAGACTGATTTTTTCTTCCAAGACGCCTCAGTGAGTAGATTAACATGGCAATTGTCAGATCTTTTCTCTCCGATATATATATGTTAAAAGATGAAATACAGAACAATATTCTTGTTAATTATAGATTTTGTTGTATTTGAAAGAATTTATTATACATTATGGTTGTTATATATATTGTGTTTATATCTTTGTCATGTTGGTTATTGTATCTGTACCTGCAAGTAAATAATTACCCCTTTACCAGTTTTGTTGTGCACATTTGTATACTGTTTATTGTATTGACTTATTTATTTTTTTATTTTTTCCTTTTTACAGTGAATACAGTTATGAGGAGAAACATAACATAGATCTTATTTCAGGTAGATTATTGTAGAGGTGCCTTAAACTATATATTCTAGTGATCAAAACAAAGCCTTTTATAGTACTAGTTGTGTTGTGTCAAGTAGCACAGTACACAGCAGGAAATACTTTTGTTTTTTTCGATCTTGCATAGTTGTTACAGCTCTGACACAGTGTAGCTAGAATGAAGAGCAATTAACACAGATTCTGCCACCCCTAATTTGCTGTTAATTGCCATCATGGTCTTTATTAAGGAGCACAGAACCGAAGTAGGACAAGAGCTGTAAATGAAAAATAGAGCAAAAACAGTTATACTTTGTGAACCTTCAAATAACTATAACATAACTTTGGAACCAGTGAAGATATTGAAGTGATTCAAGTGGCAGATGTTGTAGCATTGTTAGTGGAGATTTAATTGATTCTAGTGAAGGACATCATATACTGTATAAGAATGGGCACACCAGCACTTGTCTTACTTGGGTTCTGTGCTCCCCATATGTGGTTTTAACACTCAGGCTATGGGGGGTAAGGGTGGGATTGGCCATCACCCCTCAGTACAGTAAACCCAGGGTGCAGTGTTAGCAATAAGCCGCCCTGTCGGTATTTACAGTGAATTTTGATTTGTGACCTATTTAATTGTATTTTTTCTCTAATTTATGAGCTATTATATTACTTATGCCCAATGCTAAATTAAGTACTGCACTGTACTATATAAATACTATCACCATTATGGTGTGAGTTTGTAAGTACCGTAAGATATATTTATTAAAAAATTCATTTTCCCCATATTTTCTTTTCATATTTTATTTATTTTAACATATTCCCCAGTAAAACTTTTATGAGAAAAGCTACATTATGCACCACTAGTATAGTCATCAGAATCATTATAATATTTTAAGAATTATTATATACGATTACAGTAAGTTTGTTGAGTATTAGTAATTATGTAAACCAATGTGTTCATACTTGAGTTGGCCCCAAAAGGTGTGGCTCACATTTGTAAACCATATGAAACACCAGATGATGTAATAAAACTCGACTTCTGGTGAATTTTTACAGTAAATGATGTACAGTACAGTATAGACTCCCTCCAAAGAGTATCTTTATGATTTTGTGTGAGACAATATGACACAATGGCTGGAAGTTTTTGACAACCTTACTGAGACAACAGAAGTAGCAGTGCTCATTTTGGAATTTATCGGACCCCACCGTAAGGATACCTTTTGGAGCGAGTGTGCTTAAGTATTAGTGGAGGTTGAGTGTTAGAGATGTGAGTGTGTTAACAGAATATGAGTGTGTTAACAGAATGTGAGTGTGTTAATATTAAAGTGTTCTTACAGTTTTATTTTGAACTTTACAATCTTGAACCAGATTTTGTACATTATATGTTTTTCTTTCTTTTACCCTCTTCACCACTCATCGGCTCGTTAGCCGCTTGGGCGATCGGTCACGTCTCTGTTATGCACTGTTGGCAAGTACTGGGCATGCACCGGCTCCTGAATGTACCTGAACCCGCTCCAGTGTTGGTCAAGTCTTGTCTTGAAAGAGCTCACACTCGGTGCCGTCACAACACTTTCTGGTAGATTGTTCCAAGAGTTCACAACTCTCACTTCAAAAAAGTTTGTCCTCACAGTTTTCTGGACTTGCGGCTTCTTCAATCTTGAGCTGTGACCCTTTGTGGGGCGAGCGTCCGCCAGCTCCAAGTAAGGACACTCGACTGAGTAGTGCCCCTTGAGATGCTTTTACACCTCAATTAGGTCCCCCCCTTGCTTGTCTGTAGTATAAGCTAGGCAAGTTCAAGCGCTCCAATCTCTCAGGGTAGTTGAGGTGCCGAAGTGCAGGCACCAGTCTGGTGGCCCTCCTTTGAACATATTCAACCAACTGACAGTCCCCAGCATATCTCGGGGACCAGACGGGGTGACAGTACTCCAGATGGGGAAGAAGCACTTCACTCTTGAAGATCGTTACAAGGGACGGACCGTCTAGATATCTGAATGACCTTATAAGACCCAATAATTTATTTGCCTGATTTACCTTCTTCTCAAAATGGCCCGAGAACTTCAGCTCATTGTCAACATACACACCTATGTCCTTCTCACATTCAGTCTCAAATAGTGCGGTTTCTTCATCCCGTTGGGACATATGATACACCTTCTTACCGTTGGTACGCCCCAGGTGCATCCTCTTACACTTGTGACATTGAATCTCAGCAGCCATTTCTTCGGCCATTTGTGGAGCCCACAGAGGTCCTTGTGCAGCTCTTACCACACTATTTAAAGAAGAGTCGCCATCATCAGCGTTATAGTATATAGACAGTACAGTATAGTGGTAGTGATAGAAGTAGGTTGGCTGTGACGTTGATGTAATTGAGCACAAACTAATTATGTTATTTATTTTTTCTAATTTCACCACTTATCAGTTAATTAGCCTTCAGGTGTTGGTCTGTTCAGTGTTGGTGCAGGAGGGAAGTGGAGTACCTGTGAGGGTCACACTGGATAACACCCTTCTCACGTGTGCCCTGGCCAAGCAGGTCTCCAGTCCTTGACATATTAATGAGAGATACGCACATTATCACTGTAGCACAAGCCAAAATGCTTCAATATACAGTACAGTGTATAAACAATTAAACTTGCTGACCTGTTATACACCATCAGGTTGTGGGGTTTAGGATTGTGGGTGACTGCAGAAGACAGAATAAGTTAAGAAAGTCTTTAGTTACAGCTTAGGCTCAGGGAAGAAGAGGATAGTTTGGTTGAAGAGTTTCAAAGTTTGGAACTTGTTGAGAATATTAAAAAAAGCTGACAACAGGAAGATTAGAGAATAACTTTAATGAAATATCATAATACATTTGTTGAGAAAAGATTGTTTATGAAAAATATTGTAATTCCAAGTTTAATGAAATGAAAATTCAAGTGAGAAATAGGATAAAGAAACAAAGAAGATAAATTTTGGCTGAGTGAGAGCAGGAACATGTCAACATATATTTTCATTAAGTAATAATGTTTTAGGTAGGAAAACACACAGTAAAATCTCTTATATGATAACTTGCTGTAGATATACATGAAATAGAATAGACAAAAAGAGAATAGAAATTACATAAATGAATACAAATTCTTTGTAGTAATTTCTTAATCCATCACATTTATAACTCGGTGATGACAACTTTGACTATCTGCCATAAGGTCACTGACTCTTCAACACACTAATTTTCGAGCTTATCAGAAACTTTAGAGTGACACACTATTCCCCAGTCTCTTGTATTCTTACCTGCAGTTACTAATTAATTATAAAACCTCCATGTTATCCATAAATGTATGACCAAGTGACAATAATAATTTTGTATTACAGTTACTTAGACAAATTTGTCAATCCCGCAGCCACTTGTGTCGGCCACACCGAGATGAGGTGAGGTGAACAGGTTCCTCGTGAAACACCATTACCACTCATGGCCCACCCACTTATACTGTACACCTCTGTCTGTAGTGCAGGAGGTTGAGCGGCTCACCTGAGGTACATGTATACAGTACAGTGTTTGTGTCACTTAAATATTTTTATACTTTTTTTTATTATTGAATGGGATTGACATATTGTACTGTATTATGAACTCATCCAGAAAGGTATCTGAAGTACTGTACTGTATATTTACTCATATTTATCTGTATTTAATATTACTTATCTTTGTATTATTTATGTGAAGTTTGATAGTATCCCTTCCAATTTAGCTACCATGTTTTATTCTGATATCTTCTGCTATTGTCTCATCCTTTTCCTTTTATTCTTCCTTCTTCTATTTTCCTCTTCTTTTGACTTTATTCTTTCCCTCTTCTTTTCCTTCTCTTTTTATCTTCCCTCTTTCCCTCTCTCCTCTTTTTTCTCTTAATCTACCTACCCTCTTTTCCTTTCTTCTTCCTTCAATTAAAAAGTTTTTGGTTTTATTATCAACATTTTCCCTCATTTTGTCACATCTTGGTAAATAGTTGTAATTTACACACTCACTCAGTATATATGCCATTATGTAGTATTTTCATAACAGTATTTTCACCAGTGTTATTCAGTTTTACGTTGGCCTTTCTTTACTGATGTACTGAGGGATTCTTTCCCCTGTGTTCTCCCTATCAGTGGGTTTCATTGGGTGCTGTAGGGCTAATGGTTTTTCCCTCACAACCTGCAGGGGAAAAATGGGGTCCCTTCTCTTGTTGGGTGTTGCAGGTTGTATGATATTTCCCTCCCAACCTGCAGGGGAAAATAGGGACCTCTCTCTTGTTGGGTGCTACTGGGTTTTTTATATTTCCCTTCTAGTCCGCAGGGGAAAATGGGGTCCCCTCTCTCTTTGGGTGCTGCAGGACTTATGATATTTCCATCTTGGTCTGCAGGGGGAAAAACACCCTTCACTCATATACCTCTGCCAATACGATATTAGATATTGTTCCTTAAATTGCCTTATCCTCTCCATGACTCCCTCGAGTGTTGTGGTCAGTTTAAGTGAGAATATATTTCAGTATCACTTACCACCAAGCCCATGCTAACACATCAATGGCCAGGTCTTGTCACTATTATTAACCATATTACCTGTTCTTGTTTAACGTGTTTAACCTTTTAACTCATTATGTATTACTTATAATATTATTATCATTGTGTATTAGTTGTAATAATGTAATTTTTTTACATAAAATCATCAAAGGAATAAGAACGTTATATATATATATATATATATATATATATATATATATATATATATATATATATATATATATAAAGTGGTTGAAGCATTAGTGTGTATAAGCCAATGAAGTCAATGCCTGTGTGTATAATGTACAAATTGATCCAGAGAAACAAATTTTGCTTACGTTTTTACACTGCAGTCTTGCCTTGTAAACCATCGTGTTTTTTTTTATTATTCCTTACATCAGTAAAAAATCAGAAAATAATGGGTTTTATTTTCCTCAAGTTACTACTTTAGTAACTGGGCGATAATAATACTAACACATCTTTAAGATGTACTGTATATACTGTATAGACGTGTTTATATATACATTATATTGCAGTTGAGCACCCACCTGTGGTGCCTCTCTCTACTCCGGGGCAAGACAGTGAGAGAAAGAGGGCCGAGCACTCCCTTCACTGACTAGCTCAGCCATTAGCCAGTGAGGGAAAGAGGGCAGGGTACCCTCACTGACTAGCTCTGCCATTAGCTAGTGAGGGAAAGAGGGCAGGGTACCCTCACTGACTAGCTCAGCCATTAGCTAGTGAGGGAAAGAGGGCAGGGTACCCTCACTGACTAGCTCTGCCATTAGCTAGTGAAGGAAAGAGGGCAGGGTACCCTCACTGACTAGCTCAGCCATTAGCTAGTGAGGGAAAGAGGGCAGGGTACCCTCACTGACTAGCTCTGCCATTAGCCAGTGAGGGAAAGAGGGCAGGGTACCCTCACTGACTAGCTCAGCCATTAGCTAGTGAGGGAAAGAGGGCAGGGTACCCTCACTGACTAGCTCTGCCATTAGCTAGTGAAGGAAAGAGGGCAGGGTACCCTCACTGACTAGCTCAGCCATTAGCTAGTGAGGGAAAGAGGGCAGGGTACCCTCACTGACTAGCTCTGCCATTAGCCAGTGAGGGAAAGAGGGCAGGGTACCCTCACTGACTAGCTCAGCTATTAGCTAGTGAGGGAAAGAGGGCAGGGTACCCTCACTGACTAGCTCAGCCATTAGCCAGTGAGGGAAAGAGGGCAGGGTACCCTCACTGACTAGCTCAGCTATTAGCTAGTGAGGGAAAGAGGGCAGGGTACCCTCACTGACTAGCTCAGCCATTAGCTTTTGATCAACTCTTCAGATAGATCTGTTATGATATTTCGGAGCTTCAAGAACTAGGGTCTTCAAGAGTGTAACAAGGTTAGTAATTACACCAGTACATTACCAATTATAAAGTTGGAACTGTGTTAAGTTTGATCAATTTATAACTCGTTACTTAAAAAAAAATTATAACCCGTTTCCCTTGTGCCAGACATTTTTCTTTACACGTTCATTTTAATAAATTATTAAGCAATATTAGAAGTTATTTCCTCATTAATAAATAACTACTATATATTACATCTCTTCAGTTATTAAAAACAATAATGAATGTAAAAATTTTCGTGACAAGAAATGGCGCGCAATTTGTACACACTTCATTTCGCCATGAAAGCAAGAGGACGTGCTGGATTTTCTAGTGTATTTTACCATGTTTGTGCAGTTATTACGCAGATATTGACATTCCTGGGACAAAATCTGTAATATGGCGACAAATTTACACCGAAATAGGAACACTGACATAAGGTATGTATGTGTTTATGTGCATATATCGGGCGAGCAACGTCGTGTTACGGTTTACTGTTCAACATTTCCGTTAATTTCGGGTTTTTCGTGGCTACTGGAAATTGTCATTCGTATCAGACAGAGCCAGATGAAACAATGATGGGAAATAAATGCCCGCCAACATGTTATTTCCCTCGCTGAGTCAATTTCCCGTTGTTTCAGAAAAAGTGAATTTTTCGGATTTTGAAGACTCGTTGTGTAAGTGGTTCATTTAAAATATTTTGTATATAAATATAAGTTAATATATGGAGTTCCGGTAGATAAAAGAGTAAATTTAAGCGCTATCTTAAATGCTAGCTGTCAACTTTACACCGGATTATATTTTATTAGGTAAATATCCGTACACCTACAGTAGTATCACTATCAAGTCTACGGACTTAGCGCACCCTCATTTAACTACTTGGTTAACAGGTAACACAACACGTTCATTTAACTAAAGACCCAAACTTATTTAAGTGTTTTTGTTTGTTTCTTGCTGCAGTGTCCTGGATACATACAGACATACATAGTCATAGAGACATACATACAGTCATACATACATACCTGTATATACAGTCATACTTACATACCTACTAGTCATACATACAGTAAGAACCCAAGCCAGATAAAGGTAAATATATCGTGATGGCGGCATCGTTGAAACTTGCACACAACATTACATATTGATAAGGGCGTAACACTACACGTCCAAGGAGCCGAGACAAGACGCTGCCATCAAGGTTACATGGCGGTATTTAATAAACCAAGTGAGGAGCGTCCCCCGAGGCGCCTCACCTGCCAAGACTGTGTTCGGTGTTGGAGTGTCCCACCAAAATAGTAACTTACAGACACCAGTTATCGTTATACTGTGCTGTGCATTATTTCACTAATAACAGTAATTATTAATAGTGATGTAATGAAAAGGATTGTATGGGATCAATTATTTTTTGTTATGCTAGTTAAGAATAATTAAATATTTTGAATAAGAATATAATTTATAATAATAGTGATAAGTTATAGATGCCGCTATAGATAATATTAATATAATCGTTATTATTATTAGTGGTAGTAGAAATAGTATGACAATAATTACTAATTTTTTTTATTAAGTGGCCTCCAGTCTCCCCCAATAGCCACACCTACGCCGCCATTTTATTACCTTAATATTTTATAGCCTAATACATAAGTTGCTACCCTAGCTGTGTTGAGTTAGATGAGCCGCAGATCTATGCGGCATTCAGTGACTGTTGCCTCATAGTAAATATCTGCTACTACTACTAGAACTAATAGTAATAATCGGTAACTACAATATTATTAATAATAGCAGTAAAAAGATAAGAGTACACGTTAAAATAAAAGCGACAAAATTAACAGGTTCATAATTATCACCTTGGCCAAACGAGCTGCCTAGTGATTGTCTCATGGGTGTGGTGACTGTGCTGTGCATTATTTTAACTAATAACGGTAATTATTAATAGTGATGTAATGAAAAGGATTGTATGGGTTCCTCAGACTTTCTTGGTGATGGTGGTAGTGGTGCTGATGGCGTTAGTGGTGGTGTAGTGGTATATACACTATAGTGGTGTTGATAATGGTAGTGGTGTTGATGGTGGCAATGATGGTGATAGAGTGGTGTTGATGGTAGTGGTGGTTAGTGGTGACGTAGATGATAGCCTCGGTTACTCTGCCACTGATCCTACCACTACCCCCCACTGGTCGTTAATCAAGGTCTAATCACCTGGTTGGAGGTTAATGACTCCTGACCCGGAAAGGTGACTGGATGACGGAGGTTAACGAGAGGTAGTGGCAATTTACCGCGTCGGGCGTCGTGATTGGCCGAGAGTGTAATAGCAGGTTGAAGCAGTTTACATTATGAGAGCTGGTGATTGGCTTACAGGAACTAACACTTTGGGATAATAGTTTACATTCATGGCATCGGCGATTAGTTTACAGCGTGACAAGAGGTTGCAGTAGTTTACACTATGGATGTTTGTGATTGGCTGAGAATGTAAAAAGAACTTTCAGCAGTTTATAGGATCGTGGCTGGAGGTTATTGGTGAAACTGTCTTACTGTTTGCTGATGGCCAGTTATCGATTTCCTTGACATCTTGGCACTGTGAGCTGGCCCTCTTGACGAAGGCACTGTGAGTTGGCCCTCTTGACGGAGGCACTGTGAGTTGGCCCTCTTGACGGAGGCACTGTGAGTTGGCCCTCTTGACGGAGGCACTGTGAGTTGGCCCTCTTGACGGAGGCACTGAGTTGGCCCTCTTGACGGAGGCACTGTGAGTTGGCCCTCTTGACGGAGGCACTGTGAGTTGGCCCTCTTGACGGAGACACTGAGTTGGCCCTCTTGACGGAGGCACTGTGAGTTGGCCCTCTTGACGGAAGCACTGTGAGTTGGCCCTCTTGTCGGAGGCACTGTGAGTTGGCCCTCTTGACGGAGGCATTGTGAGTTGGCCCTCTTGACGGAGGCACTGTGAGCTGGCCCACTCGACGGAGATATTTAAAAAAGATACTGAAGATAATATTCCATTATACAATATTGTGTCAAAATTTACTTTGATGGGATTTTATTCGGTGAAATTTGCTGTTGTATGATCCGGTAAAATGTTGTGAGTAACCATAACTCAGGGAAGTCTTTAGTCCGGCAGAATGTGAGAGTAACCGTAACTCCGAGGGCTGTCCCTCCTTGTGCGTCTCAAGCGTGGGGGAAATATTGACTGAGCTAGCCAATGGAGTCAATATTACCAGCGATAAGGCCAACGATCATCTGATAACTGACAACACGACCCAGACACCAATTTCCTGGAGGGCGGGGGTGAGGGAGGGGGAAGGTACGGCTGGTAGTGAGGGGGAGGGAGAGTACAGCTGGTAACAATGGTGAGTGAGGAGGAAGGTACGGCTAGTAGTGAGGGTGAAGGAGGGTACGGCTGGCAGCAAGGGTTATGGAGGGTACGGCTGGCAGCGAGGGTAAGGGAGGGTACGGCTGGCAGCGAGGGTAAGGGAGGGTACGGCTGGCAGCGAGGGTAAGGGAGGGTGCGGCTGGCAGCAAGGGTAACGGAGGGTACGGCTGGCAGCAAGGGTAACGGAGGGTACGGCTGGCAGCAAGGGAGAGTGAGGGTGAAGGTACGGCTGGCAGCGAGGGAGAGTGAAGGGGAAGGTACGGCTGGCAGCGAGGGAGAGGTCACGACTGGTAAGTGAGGGGAGGGGGGGAGGGATATACGGCTGGCAGCGGGGGGGGGGGGGCGACACTCGCTGCCGTAATAAACTTAATGGACAAATCTCGTACCGCCGACTCCCCTTTTCTTCAAACTGGAATATTTTTTTTCTTTGTCTTTTAAATCACACAATAAATATTTCCAAGTAATTGTTGGGAGAACAAATGTGGCATTAGTGACGTTATGTCTTAATAATATAAACGTAGTCAGATTATTTGTATTATTGTCATATTATTTATTTTATTTTATTAATTTACTGTTTTTTTAGCTTATCTCGTAATGTAATTCAGAAGCATAAACATTTCAAAGATAAATTCACTCCGCGTAATTAGTAAAACATTTTAATACTTGATAGGTTAATGGAGATTATTAGTTACCTGTGTTTTATTATTTTTATCATATATCTTGCTCAGTCATTAGGGGTAATTGCTGGAAGGTTTAATTCTCCAAGGGTTACTTATTGATTAGGTGAGGTGAGGTTGTTAGTGTCTAGCTGTTGTGGTGGAAGTTATATAGTGAACTTAGAGGCTGATTGTCTTGTTACTACTACTACCCAGGGGACAGGTTTGGTTAGGTTAGGTTAAATGAAGTTAGGTTATGCTATATTAACTTAGGATGGATTAGGGTGCAATAAGCTAAGGTTCCTAATCTTGAGGTACTCCGAGGATATTATAGACTTAAGAGTAACACGAGGGTGAAGAAGACGTCCTCCCAGGGAAGCCAACACACCACCTCCTCCCACGTCAGGACTAAGAAAGCTGAAGGTCAACACGATCATATATCCTTCAGTTCTGTCTCTGGTGACACCTTCCTCCCTCACCTCTCCTGACACCTTCCTCCCTCACCTCTCCTGACACCTTCCTCCCTATCCCTCATCTTCCGCTCCGCCTTGACCCTCACGCCTCAGAAACTCACAAGGTAGTTTTTACTCATAACTGGAGATGTGAGCACCTAACCTAACTTAACTGGTTCACTGGTTAGATTCACGACCTCCTCTTCTCTCCTCCCTCCAACACCTCACGCCCTCCAACACCTCTCACCCTCCTCCTCTCTCCATCGCCTCACGCCCCCCTCCCACACGCTGACAGTCTGTAACACAAATTGGATTTAGTGGTCGACGAGGCACTGTCCAACGTCACTCGACAAGAAATTGCTGTACTGCGGAGACGTGATTTATAAAACTGGCCGCTGGGTGTTTCCTGGGCCCTATCTCTACACTCATACGAACATACACTCTAGGAACTATTAAGTAGATGTTTATATACTCATGCATACACACATATACATACATACATACATACATGCATACATACATACATACACTGTATATATTCATTCTTCACCTACGAAACGTCCTTCAATGAAAGTCGAACCAGCTTTCTACTGAATGCGAGGTGGAGAATTGTTACCACTGCGCGCGTCACTACCGATTGCATTTAAACTAACTGCCCTATTCCAGAAGTAATCAACTTAACCCATTTCTCTTATTAGGCTTGGTGGGGTCGCTAATGGGGCCAGCCTTGAGAGACCCATTAGCATATTTTGGTGAGCTAATGGAGGGAGAGCTGGGAGGGATCATTGCTGGTATGGACCAATCAGAGTGCACTATGCCCACATAAAGCGTGGGTTTTTGGTTAATTTGGTACCGGGCGACGCAACAGGAGTTCAAGGAACCCCAAGCGATGTCGTCCAATGTTGGTTATTTGGGCCAGGGTGGATAGGACTTAACCTAACCTAACTTAACTGTGTGTGTGGTTTCATGGTGATTTCACACACGGTTTGTTATGACTACGCGCGCGCGCACACACACACAGTCATGCGAGTTTTGGCCAGACTGTGACAAACAATGCTCTCCCACCCTGACCAAATAAACTAGTCGATGTGACCTTATAGATAGATAGATAGATATTAAGTAAAATCGTCATATAAGTTTACATTGGGTCATCATATCCTCAAAGACAGTGCAGGTATACAAACAATGGTAAACAATAAGTGTAATTAACAAAGAACCCAAGTTAAAAGCTAAAACATTAGTATGTATATTCCCCACACTAATTAAGTCAATTCAAGGGACGTATTTCTTATAACACGTGAATCTGCTGACAGACACACGGCGTCCATGTACCTGGCTCGGGCGCCTACCTGTCCAGTCACGAAATCGGACGCGCCGTGACGTCTGGCGGGAAAATGATGCGACCAAATTACCCGCGTAGCTGATTCTCTCCTTCCCCTCATCTATCCCTCCCTCCCTCACTCCCCCCGTCTTGTGGAGGGTTATTTAAGCGTGTGTGTTGTGGGGGGGGGGGGGACTTAAAAAGTTAATATTATTACCTCAGTAGTATCTTAATAATAATGATGATAACCTTAAATGATACTGTATTATTATTATTATTATTATTATTATTATTATTATTATTATTATTATTTTTTTATTTTTATTATTATTATTATTTTTATTATTATTATTATTATTATTATTATTATTATTATTATTATTATTATTATTATCATCATCATTATTATTACAACAGAACATCGTGGACACCTTATATAAGACATAGGCTTATAAGAGGACACGTGGACACCCTGTACAAAAAACACAGTGCACTACACTGGGATATGGTGGGACTCCCTTATTACACGTACAATGGGCGAGTAGAGCATCACAGTTATTACAGTAATGGACAGCAGGAGCCTCGAGTCGCCTCCTAATGACGTACAGTATTGACTCAGTAATCACGGGGCCGCTTCAAACACCGACAACTAACCTTAATGAGACGAAAAAAGTGAAACGCCAATCTGATGCTAAGTTATGAGGAATGTTGAGTGTGTGTGTGTGTGTGTGTGATGTATGGGCTGTGTCTGTTGGAAAGTATGTTTGAGAGTGTGTATGTATGTGTATGTGTACGTGCCTAATGTATGTGTGAGAGGTATATTAACTGTATTAATGCCCTTGTATATATCAGTTAGTATGTTTTATTACTCGTGTGAATGTCGAGGGTGTATGAATATATATAAACCAGCAGATGTATGCCGGAGTGTATGAATGTATTTGGCAGGTTTTTGGTGCTCTCCCCCCCCTCAATGAAGTACAGTATATAATTGACAAGAGCGAGTGTATTTCGACCTGTTATACACCCCAGTTCATATTTCATTGATTCCCCTCATCTTGTGGCAGAGCGCAGGTGCGGAGGTCGGAGCTGACAGGTGCACGATATTTGTCAATACCAGACTTGAATATTCTCCCTCATAACCCGGCTAATTACAGACACACACCTGGATAGATTGCCATGTGTTTTTGTGTATGAGTGTATGGTGGGTAGTTATTGGCACACTAAAGGGTATTATTTTATACATTAAGGACCGTTTAGTTGAATTGTCGTACACGCTGCCACCATAGAGGAAAATTCGCTGGCGGACGTAAAATGTTTCTCCCGAGGTCTTATAGATATATTTTCTGGGTCAGTCACTCGAGTTTATTTAGTTTTATAACAATTTATAGAAGTATGATAAGAAAATAACCGAGTATTGATCTTCCTTGCCTACCAGACTTAGACTTTGGAAAACAACAAATGCCAGCGAGGTACTAAGCTTGCTGTGGGTCATTATCCATATATTTAACCCTACAGTTTGGGTCTATTATTATTAAACTTAATTATATGTTTTGGATTTCATGGAACAAGTGGCTATAATTAATGAGGTTAAGTGTTGTTAAAAGTTTGAGGTGCAGTACGATACGATGGGTGGGAGGTCCGGCAACAACCAATTCGATATTGTAAACTGGATAGAGCGATAGTATATCGTGTGAGGGCAAGGGTGACGGGGAGTCGCTCTCACTCTGCCAGTCCAAGGTGTAACTGAAGCAATAATAATAATATTTCGTGTTTTAGTGGATTAACCTCGGTATAATTAGGTTAAATTCCGCCTTTCTGTACAACGGCGCCGCACAGTGAAGTAAACGGAAAGTGCTCTAGTAAGATATCTTTGTGGAAAGTAAAGAAAGCATAAGGTGGTTATACTGGATGAGGTCAACACTAAACACGGGTTGTTTATATTATTCTTAAACAAAATAATAATAAAAGTGCGTTAAAGTTACTTAAAAGCGAGTGTAAAGTGAGTAGACACCGCTGACCCAATCCCAGAAACCGGTTGGGGATCTTTAGGGAGAGGACGACCGCTGGGTAGGCGAGGTGACTGACGTGTACCACCCTCCTCACCACCTCCTGTAAACCATCGGCAGTAGTGACCCAGAGAACCAGTGGTGACGTAACAAAGAGTGAGGGTAGTCATGAGTCATTAGGATTGGCTGTGGGGGAAAGATAAAGGAAGGCAGGCAGGCAAGAAGAGGTCCTCGCCATGTGTGTGTGTGTGGCAGGCAGGTTGTGGGTGGCCGCCGCTGTGATGGTGGCAGCGCTAGCGTCGCCTCCCCCAACACCTAACACCAACAAGGACAAGTTACCTTTTGAGGCCGTATTTCAAGGTAATTTACATCCCCCGACTTTGTAGTTAAAATTTCTTACCTGTGTGTGTTGTGGCGGCGAGGCTACTGGGTACCGAGTCTTGCGCGACAATTGGTGGTAATGCGGCCGGGGGGCGCGCCTACTTACATGGGTAGATAGACAGATGGATAAATAGACAGATATATAAAAATGTACTGCTCAATTATTCAATCGTCACCGAAGCTCATTAATTCATCTCATAAATAGAGATAGATAGTAAAATCGTCATAGAAATTCACTTAGGTTTACCATACCCATAGATAAAATGAAGTAAGGTAGACTGATATACAATGTAGCAAAATACTCACACAAGTTGACATTAACAGACAGACAATAATTCCATAAATGCGTCATAAAAGTTCACATTGCGTCATTTGTATATAGATGAACAGATATGCAGATTAACAGTTATTCAGTACATTGGTTATACAATTTGATAGTTGTCCGTCGTACAAATAGACAGAGATATACATAATTGTTCAGTAAAAGTTGTTATGCAAGTTGACATTGGTTCATGGTGTAGATACAGGGATAGACACAGTGGTTCATGGTGTAGGTACAGAGATAGACGCATTGGTTCATGGTGTAGATAGAGAGATAGACACAGTGGTTCATGGTGTAGATACAGGGATAGACACAGTGGTTCATGGTGTAGATACAGGGATAGACACAGTGGTTCATGGTGTAGGTACAGAGATAGACACAGTGGTTCATGGTGTAGATACAGAGATAGACACATTGGTTCATGGTGTAGGTACAGGGATAGACACAGTGGTTCATGGTGTAGATAGAGAGATAGACACATTGGTTCATGGTGTAGGTACAGGGATAGACACAGTGGTTCATGGTGTAGGTACAGAGATAGACACAGTGGTTCATGGTGTAGATACAGAGATAGACACAGTGGTTCATGGTGTAGGTACAGGGATAGACACAGTGGTTCATGGTGTAGGTACAGAGATAGACACATTGGTTCATGGTGTAGATACAGAGATAGACACAGTGGTTCATGGTGTAGATACAGGGATAGACACAGTGGTTCATGGTGTAGGTACAGGGATAGACACAGTGGTTCATGGTGTAGGTACAGGGATAGACACAGTGGTTCATGGTGTAGATACAGAGATAGACACAGTGGTTCATGGTGTAGGTACAGGGATAGACACAGTGGTTCATGGTGTAGATAGAGAGATAGACACAGTGGTTCATGGTGTAGGTACAGAGATAGACACAGTGGTTCATGGTGTAGATACAGAGATAGACACATTGGTTCATGGTGTAGATACAGAGATAGACACAGTGGTTCATGGTGTAGATACAGAGATAGACACAGTGGTTCATGGTGTAGATACAGGGATAGACACAGTGGTTCATGGTGTAGATACAGAGATAGACACAGTGGTTCATGGTGTAGGTACAGGGATAGACACAGTGGTTCATGGTGTAGGTACATAGATAGACACATCCATCTCTCTCTCTCTCTCTGTCTGTGTCTCTCTCCGGGTACCTTAACAAGAGTACCACACCTAAACCCCCATCACAAACACAATTAAAGGCTGAAACTTGACGAACTCAGAATTATTAAAAAGAACAAATTCTCACAAACTCATAATTACTAAAAAATCTAAAAAAAAAGACTTGGGTGCTTCATTAGTTAATTGTTCAACAAAGTTTTTCTTTTCAACACAGAAAAAATAAACATATAATTATTTTTTACGTGTATTTTTTTTATATGAGGGTACTGTGTCTACCTTCCACACTATCTGTTTCTCACTCCAGACTGCCTCTCTGTCTCATTCTCACTCCAGACTGCCTCTCTGTCTCATTCTCACTCCAGACTGCCTCTCTGTCTCATTCTCACTCCAGACTGCCTCTCTGTCTCATTCTCACTCCAGACTGCCTCTCTGTCTCATTCTCACTCCAGACTGCCTCTGTTCATTCTCACTCCAGACTGCCTCTCTGTCTCATTCTCACTCCAGACTGCCTCTCTGTCTCATTCTCACTCCAGACTGCCTCTCTGTCTCATTCTCACTCCAGACTGTCTACACTCCATATTATCAACCACTGTGTGTGTGTGTGTGTCAGCACGCGCCAGGATGACGGAGAACCCTATACTTGCGGTTGAAACATGATACACCAACACCTGTCCAAGCTCCTCCCCTCCCTTCCCCTCCCTCTCCTTCTCCTCCCTCTCCTTCCCTTCCCCTCCCTCTCCTTCCCTTCCCCTCCCCTTCCTCTTCCCTCCTCCTCCCTGTTCTCCCTTCCATTTTTTATCCCCTACTCTCCCTCCTTCCCTTCGTCCTTTCTTCCGTGTTCCCTCCCCTCACTTCCTCTTTTTCCTTCAATCTACCCACTCTACTTCATTCCTTTCCTCCTGTATCCACATCTCCCCCTTCCCTTTGCTTTCACCTTTCCTCACCCCTCCCTCCCTTCCTCTTATGTACCCCTCCCTACTTCACTCCCTCCCCCATACATCCTTTCCTCCCTCCACCCCCCAACTCCTTCCCCACACCTTACTTTACAGTTGAGGAAGTGAAGGTGATCTAGTGCAGTACCGGCCACACTCCTTCCTCATTCACCCGTCTTAACATTATACAGTGTGTCATCCACTCTGTCCCCAACCTGGTGTATGGGAGAGTCGTGTCTATAGGGTGTCGGAGACTGCTGTATGTGTTGGCCCTTGATGCTGGTAAGGTTGAGTAGGAGGTGGTAGGTGGTGAGGAGGTGTGGTGGTTGTGGTAGGTGGTGAGGAGGTGTGGTGGTTGTGGTAGGTGGGGAGGAGGAGTGGTGGTTGTGGTAGGTGGTGAGGAGGTGTGGTGGTTGTGGTAGGTGGGGAGGAAGTGGTGGTAGTTGACAGGTAGTAGTGATGGTAGACGGGCCGTGGTGTTTGGCGATGGTGGTGGTAGTATTAGTGGTAGGTGATGGTAGACTGATAGTAGTAGTGGTAAGTGGTGGTAGAAGGGTAGTAGTAGTGGTAGGTGGTGGTAGACGGGTAGTAGTAGTAGTAGTAGTGGTGGTGGTGGTGGTAGACAAAGAAAGTAGTGGTTATACATACAATTGTTATTGATTAGAATGCCTCGCCTCGTCTTCCGGGTAGAGCCAACAGGAACAAACTCTCTCTCTCTCTCTCTCTCTCTCTCTCTCTCTCTCTCTCTCTCTCTCTCTCTCTCTCTCTCTCTCCATTTATCACTTCTGTCCTAAGTATTTATTATATGTATACAGAGATCTTAACCCCTTGAGTACATCGTCACCATCTTGAGTACACTAATTTAGCCCCTTGAGTACATTTTTCACCGTCTTGAGTACACTAATTTAACCCCTTTAGTACATGTACACCATCTTGAGTACACTAATTTAACCCCTTTAGTACATGTACACCATCTTGAGTACACTAATTTAACCCCTTTGTACATTTTTCACCGTCTTGAGTACACTAATTTAACCCCTTGAGTACATGTACACCATCTTGAGTACACTAATTTAACCCCTTTTATTATTTGTTTATTTACTTATTTCTTTGTTTTGTTCATCTTTTTTGTCATTCTTATTTGTATTTATTTTTTAATATTAAGAAAAAATAAAATACAAGTCGACTTTATGATTAGATTTTGTATATTTGTGTTTGTTTGTTTGTCTGTAGTCCGTTAAATAGAGGTTTGACTGAGGTAGAAAAACACTCCTCTAGTTACTCCCAGGTTTTTATTATAATTTATATTTACAAAGAAAACTGGAAAGGTGTTTTATATATATATATATGGCTTTGAAAACAGGTGTGTGTGTGTGTGTGTGTGTGTGTGTGTGTGTGTGTGTGTTCTCTCAGGTAGGTTTTGTCCCAGGTAGGTGTTCTCTCAGGTAGGTGTTCCCTCAGGTAGGTGTTCTCTCAGGTAGGTGTTCTCTCAGGTAGGGGTTCTCTCAGGTAGGGGTTCTCTCAGGTAGGTGGTCTCTCAGGTAGGGATTCTCTCAGGTAGGGATTCTCTCAGGTAGGGGTTCTCTCAGGTAGGGGTTCTCTCAGGTAGGTGTTCTCTCAGGTAGGTGTTCTCTCAGGTAGGGGTTCTCTCAGGTAGGTGTTCTCTCAGGTAGGGGTTCTCTCAGGTAGGTGGTCTCTCAGGTAGGTGTTCTCTCAGGTAGGTGTTCTCTCAGGTAGGTGTTCTCTCAGGTAGGGGTTCTCTCAGGTAGGTGTTCTCTCAGGTAGGTGGTCTCTCAGGTAGGTGGTCTCTCAGGTAGGTGTTCTCTCAGGTAGGTGTTCTCTCAGCTAGGTGTTCTCTCAGGTAGGTGTTCTCTCAGGTAGGGGTTCTCTCAGGTAGGGGTTCTCTCAGGTAGGGGTTCTCTCAGGTAGGTGGTCTCTCAGGTAGGTGGTCTCTCAGGTAGGGGTTCTCTCAGGTAGGTGGTCTCTCAGGTAGGGGTTCTCTCAGGTAGGTGGTCTCTCAGGTAGGTGTTCTCTCAGGTAGGTGTTCTCTCAGGTAGGGGTTCTCTCAGGTAGGGGTTCTCTCAGGTAGGGGTTCTCTCAGGTAGGGGTTCTCTCAGGTAGGTGGTCTCTCAGGTAGGGGTTCTCTCAGGTAGGTGGTCTCTCAGGTAGGGGTTCTCTCAGGTAGGGGTTCTCTCAGGTAGGTGTTCTCTCAGGTAGGTGGTCTCTCAGGTAGGTGTTCTCTCAGGTAGGTGTTCTCTCAGGTAGGTGTTCTCTCAGGTAGGTGTTCTCTCAGGTAGGTGTTCTCTCAGGTAGGTGGGCTCTCAGGTAGGTGTTCTCTCAGGTAGACGACTTCTCAGCCTTGGACCAGCCTTGAGTGACCTTTACTTGGCATTTTGAGCAAAGGTATTGGGGCCAACACTTGTTTAATTATGACTATACCTGAACACTGGCTGAATGGACCTGCGGAGAGTAGAAGGAGGGGTGAGGGAAGGAAGGGGGGATGGAGGTGAGAAGTAGGAGGGAGGAGTAAGAGGGAGGGGTAGAGAGAAGGAAGAAAGGAATGAGGTTGAGAGGAGGGTGGAGGGAAGGAAGTAGCATGGAAGGGGGAGAGGGAAGGGAGAGTGTGTGTGGCAGGGAAGAGGGGAGGAGGAGGAGAATGATGAAGGGAGAGCAAGAACAATAATGTTTTGAGAGTGAGAGAAGAGAGAGAGAAGATAATGAAAAGACAATTAAGCTTGTAAAGGGAGATAGATGGGGATTAAGGGAGAAAAACAAGACAACAACAACTATTACAGGAGGGACTTGAGTAAAACGAGTAGGAGTGAGAGAATAGACTAGTGGGTGAGACGGCGTGCTGGTGACTCTGGTAACTGAGAGAGAGAGAGACGTGTGTATAGTCCTGAGTCTATATATCCCAGGGAGAATTGGGCTATAACGTTGAGTGAGATTGATGTGTGTGTGTGTGTGTGTGTGTGTGTGTGTGTGTGTGTGTGTGTGGTATATAGTAAAACGTTGAATGAAAATGATGTGTTTTATTGTGTTTCTCTGTGTTGGGGTGAAGGGCATTCAGTGTATATCTGTTAGTGTCTCATTGTGTGATTGAGTACTTGTCATCCCGAGTGTGTCTGTGAGTGCTTGTCATCCCGAGTGTGTCTGTGAGTGCTTGTCATCCCGAGTGTGTCTGTGAGTGCTTGTCATCCCGAGTGTGTCTGTGAGTGCATGTCATCCTGTGTTTGCTTGTAATTCTTTTGAGAAAGTTGAGAAAGAAATTGATTAGCTCCACAAGTTCTTAATTGAGAAAGTGAGTAAAAGAAAGAGAGAGAGAGAGAGAGAGAGAGAGAGAGAGAGAGAGAGAGAGCAACACTGTAAGTTACGACTAGACTGACAGGGGTAAATTTATAGAGAGAAATAGTTTCAGTCAGTCTGGCCGCCGCTGGTGTTTGTGTAATCCATTGACAAGCTGGATGTTGTCTCCGGCCCCCGAGAACTACCGTCTCGCTCCTCCTTACCGTAACACCTTCTGAAGCACCGGAAATGACGTCACGTTGTTGAGGACCCAAACGTTATACAGGGTCTACATGTGACACAGAGAGGGGGGGGGGGGCGATAGTGAGGTGTGGTGGACGATCCCAGCTGCTGCTAAGTTAATCGATCCAGGGCGGAGGAGGCAGCATCACCGTCATCTCTCGCACACTGACCTTTCCGCCAGTCGAGCCTCACGCACTTATTCATCATCACTGTTAACGTTTCATGTGCGAAAGTGGGAGGAGAGAAGATATCGTCTGGCGTTCATGTGCCACCTGTGACTCTGACGTGTGTGGGGGGGGGGGGGGTCGTGTGGGCGTGTGAGGCAGAATACCTTTGTATTCTCTTGTCGGCTACTCCCATCACGTGTACACAAGCTCTTGACAGTCACGTGTACACAACTCTTGACAGTCACGTGTACACAAGCCCTTGACAGTCACGTGTACACAACCTCTTGACAGTCACATGTACACATCTCTTGACAGTCACGTGTACACAAGCTCTAAACAGACACCTTGTTGGTCTGGTTCCATGAATGTTTTATATATCTGACTCATTTTATTGATCTCACTTAACCTGTTATTCTCTACAACTGTCTAGTACCAACCGCTACCCCTCCCTCTCACCATCACCCCCACCCCTCACCATCACCCCCACCCCTCACCATCACCCCTCACCACCACCCCTCACCATCACCCCCACCCCTCGCCCCCAC